>LUCH01001073.1:57326-127883 GCA_013368495.1 Paragonimus heterotremus
GGTAGCCGAGACTGTCTGAGACCGAATACTGCGTGCAAATTAGTGGTTTTGTGACAGGTTTTGTTTACACGCTTAACCCGTGTTCTGCTTTGTCGAATAAATAACCCTCGTACCATCCGTGTTCTTGGATCACAACATTAGTTCTTCCAAGTCGTTCGTTGCACTAAACGTTGCACTAAACTCCTTCGATTTCTCGACTCGCGACATCTCGATAACTAATTGTTCAAGGTTCAGTCTCAATTCGGTTATCAGTTCAGCTCGGTTGGCTAGAGTATAGCAATAATGCTACCGAATTCGGTCGTTGAACCGGCACTCCAATAGTACTGACGGTTGTAGAAGGTATCATCTCATACGATCATTTTACACACTGTAAGCTAACTACGTGACTATGAATTTAAGATATCATGGCCCTCCACACGAGTGTGAATTGCAGTTGAGTACATTTAAACGTACTTGAGGAAGAGACGAGTGCAGAAGAACGTGTACAACCGCTATATTAACACCCCCACGTGTTAGAGTGCTAGCTTCCGACTTACTCGGAGGTTAAATTTCGTGAGATGTGTCGTGAGAGTTCTCTCGCATAATATTCCTGATCGAGAATATCCTGGAGTGAAAAAGCAAGTACGCATAAGTGGACTAATAATCGCGTTAGATCAGTCGTCAGCCGTGGCGACGATGCAACCTGAAAGTCTCTCTCGACTGACTTAAAACTTGTTCTGGCATGAAATGTGATTGTGCAGTGTGCTTAACGCAGAGCCAAATGCGCGCGTTTGACGTACCGCGAATAAGCGTGGGATGAGAACCAAAGTAGCAGCGGCTCGTATGATCATGACATACCAGACCCGTTGATTTACCTGGTCACATCACTGTTTACTCACCAAGTATTGACGCTACACTCTGAAATTCACATACGTAGGTAGCAGGACCACATGAAAGTATGTGCACATCGTGAGCATGTTTATTTCACCTACCACCTTGTAGCGCGTTGAAAACGAACGGCCCACCCCCAAATCCGTACAATAGCGCACTATCCATGTTTCTCGGATGATGGCCTGAACGTAAGCAAAGTGTACGTTACAGACACTTCGTTCTCAGCATTCACCCAAGTGGACACCTACGGGCGTTCGCGAAACAAATGAACACTGTGGGAATGTGTACGGCGGTTCACTGAGTCCCATTTAGTAAAAGATTCACGACACACACCCACGGTGTGAGTTTCCATAAGTCTATCGCAGCACGTACCAAGCACTCTCCAACGGATGGCCTTAAATTGGGTTATTGTGGTTAGTCTAGGGAGCAAGGTGGACAAAAGTGCTTGACCGTCATCATCACCAGCAAAATAATTGCCCGAATTGAGATCGAGACAAAATGGTGACGCTATCGTCAATCCATAAGTGCGGTCAACGGCATCGTGATGATGTACGCGGTTAAAAAGCCGAAACGTTGAGGGTTTCAAACTCGTCTGTGATTATCGCCTTGTCCTGATCGTTACTGAATACGACCATTAACCTGGTGAGGGACAAACTTCGGATCGGTCTCTCAAGCAGCTGATCTATGACGCCACTTCTCCCTGCTCATTCTCCCCGATCATCTGCACATAGGTGGATCTTGCCTGTTTCCCTATATTTTCCTCAACTGCTTTCTTTGACAATCTCCAGTTAGGATCTGTGTGTTGTTCGGATGTACTACACACATATATGTCATTGTTTTTTTATCAACAACCTAAGAGCAGCTAGGCCGGGATAAACAAATGTACAAGTCATGTTCGTAAAAGCGTTTCTCATCGTACGCTTAGCAGTTAAAACCACAATTAATAAGAAGACCTTACGCCCTGGTATCGACCGTTGACCACTTTTGTGTGCTCTGAGTTTAGTTTACCAACTGGAAAGACCGACAGTTTAAACCAACTGACGTAAATTAGTAGTCTTGATTGACCCCTTGGTAAACTGGACGATCGCTGTTCATACTCTCGAAGTGTCATAGGAAACTAAGGAGTATTTGTCCATAAGCATTGTATAATTAATATACAGGCTAGTTACCTCACTGATAAGTTGTATTTGATAATTCAGCGCGGTTCGATTTTCCTAATCGTTTGCTTCACATTTCAACAGTAACTGCCTTTATTCGGTCAACACCGGTCATTCAGCTTCCAATGAAGTCAACAATTCCATCTTCATCAGCACTGCTAGTGTCTTTGTCATACACATCTTAACTTGTTGAAAATTTAGTTTAGTTTTTGACTAGGAAAAGTGACAAAACAAACACACAAATTTTATTACATCACTAAGGGCATGGTATGCAACTAAGCGTACACGATATTCAACGACACAAATACTATAGTCGAACAGGATTCGTAGGGGCTAAGGTTTAAGCGTAAGTGCGGATATATTTTTGGGTCAGCAAAAATCACGCCCTTCATCCGTTCCATTACTTGCCCATCTGTTTGTAACTACTGCTTGGGACCTGTACGTCACAACATCGTCAAACCTATTCACCTAAACAAATATCGGGGTTCAGTTATGGTTCATCGAAGCCGAAAAAGGAAATGAGATATGTTAACTTTTCGTTCACTCTCATCAGTCGAAAATCTAAAACATGCCATTTATATACATCATACAGATAAGGACAAGCAGGGAATAGACACGCCTACAAGCACATCAAGTATTACGTAATCACTACCGTGGCAACCCGATAGGTCGCCTTAAACAATTTTGTGAGTTGTGTTTATCTATGTGAAATTCATTGACCCAAGATCTTCGTGTTCGGAAGGTTAGAATTCATTTTCCTTTTCTCCTGACTTGGTCACCATTCAAAGACCCTTTCTGTCTATCTTGATAAGTTACGGTCAGATGCAACTGGACCAGTTAAAGTCGTGATTCGAGTGGAGAAGCCATTTATGATACTTCACTTGGTTGTGAATCCAGCTATATGTCAAATCAAGGCTATGCGTAAGAAGCTACGATTGAAGCTTTTGTACAATAAGTTATTTGAAGATTACATCCAGAGAGGATAAAGTTACATCCTCAAAACCTTAACATCAGGTTTAAATTCGGGTACTCACAATTAGAAACCACTATCTTACGGTTGACACCTGACCTCTAAATACACCTCACTAAGAGCGATGCTAAATCAACTAAGTCACTTGTTCGAATCTCAACTGCATTCACTCATGTCCTTAGCTTTAATAATTCTATCAACGAATAACTGAGTCTACAACAAAGCCCGGACAATAAAAATCTCGAAAATTCATAATACCAACAGTGAATAATTTTGGCAGTTCAAAATCATGTCAGTCTACTATGAGTAATCTTCAGGCTGGCGTGCTTAATCTCAAGTAAGGTAAAATGAACGACTGGAGATTCAGATGACCTACATTCAGTAAACTCAAACCGGCTTTGTCAGTGGTGGTTTATCTGCACAGTCAAAATGTCACAGAAAGGAAGCAATGGGGTGAGTACCTATGGCTACGAAAGATGGAAACCGTGAAGACAATTGCCATTGGTGGTGTAAAGACAGAAAGTCGGGAAGCAATCAACAAGAAAATTGATGGATAGAAAACATCATCTTTAGAAGTATGTGAATCATGACCACGTACCAAAATCAAGTGGTTTCACTGTAGCCCCAAGTGTTACGTAAATAAAAATATACGCGAAACACACGAAACATTTAGTAGGTCAGTCTGTGTAAAGCGGTATAGTCGCCACTCCGCTACTATGGCAACCGTAAGTGTCACCAGATGACACCCTGCCCCAAAAATATACCGAATGGAAAAAGCAGATCGGCATTAAGTTCTCATTTGTTTGATGAATTTATTATTCTTGCACTACTGTGAAACAGTTTGTTATGAGACGGGTGAGCTTTTTGTGTTCACGATAACGGACGACTGTTGCTAACTGGAAGTCATATTATGGATTGTATATTTGACAGTGTACCCACTCTTTGCTATCAGTTAATCACAAAACTTGTTCCCAGGATTCGTGATAATACTCTAATCTTACCGCTAGTGTATGTTTGAATTAGTAGTAGGACTAAGGAGACCTATGAATATTTGTTCCAAGATTCACACGATTTGATGTGAAGATAAGGACGAGTAATTTTGAGCCAAAATCGATTTCAATGCTTCTGAAACGAAATTCTTTAATATGCCGAATAAAATGTGCCTTTACCCTTCCTATCAGTGGGACTAAAGAACATGTAACTGGAGTAGATTGTATCAAGTGCGTTAGTAAAGGAGAGTTTGGCCCAATGCTGCATCATATACTTGGTATGGCGTATATGTTCTATAAAGATTTTCCATACGGAAGCCCTGTTCAAGAGACAAATCAAACGATGTTATTAAATGGTTTGAAGGTAGATACGTTGTTAAAAACATGAGGCTTTACAATAAATTTCATGGTTGTTTGTATACTCTACAGGTTTTCTCTAGTCATGTAAGCCGTGCCCGATTCGGTAGAAGACGGCAAATTTCACGTACTTACAACGATATCCAGGCTTGACAAAGAAAATGGAAGAATACATTTCAATTATTAATACAAGTGGAGAATCACAGTATAAACAGCAGCAGCGCTGATAGGCAGGCTGAACGTATGGTTTATGGTAAGCCCTGTTCCAAAAAAGGGAAGCTGTTAATGAAAGAGGAAGGAGAATTGTATGTGTTTTTCGCGGTCCCGAACATCCGCTGGTTATGAACTATCTTCGCGGTCTGATCTGCCAAAAGCATTGGCTTCAATTAAATTCGCTTCTTATTTCCAATACGCTCTGATGTTGAATGTAGGAGACTACGAACTCCCACTGTTGAGATTAGGAACAAAGGGGATTTGAACAGAATAAATACTAACCAGCATGCCTACGAATTGTGGAGAGTTCCAACTGCCGGAGACGTGAATTCTGGGAGAGTATCTACTGCCCGGATTTTGAAATGACGGAATTTTAGTTGTCCGGATCATTGATGGTAAGCACGAAGAAACCACTCTCAGGTAACAGCGATGCTGCTAAGCCACTGAAAAACGGTTACGGTGGCAAAATAAATAGAAGATTGGTCCAGGCTAAAATAACTCAACGACCAGTACGCAATATGGCAATCTTTCCATAAGTCACCATATAGGAAGTAGAGAAAGCATAACGAGCGAAAAAGGTGAAACAGTCCATCAAGTTCACCGGTCGGTGGCACTAGTTCAGATCGATCATCCCTCGATCGTGGCTACATCCGAAGGTCAAAAACTGCTAGTGGGATGATTCCACAACAAGGAGGCGTGTTTCGCTAGCCATTCGAGGAGTTATGGGCATGGCCAATCACCAAATTTCCGAGGAAGATTTTCTGTGCTTCCTAGGGAATGCAAGATTAACGTGAGAGCAGAAACAAATGAGTCAGAAAACTGGGTTGTAGATGGAGACAGACCTCTTCGAGAACTTAGCTAAGTGTCCATGATCTCTATTGCATAAATCCGTTAGACGACTTGATGAATAGGACTGGAATAAACAGTCGATTGGTTCTAGTAAGCCCATATAATTTTACTTAGTAGGCCAAGGCATCCACATAAAAACATCCGTGCTTTTACGCGTTATCAATTAAACAAGCCCGTTTGGACAAAAGTATTGTCCCCACCTCCCCGTATGAGATTAGGGCAAATGTACCTAATGGGACTGCCCCATCAGGTGTCCGACCAAAAATGCGTAATTTTAGAGATGAAAACGTAGGTTACTGTCGCTTTTAACATCCTCCACTCACAGAGCTTTCAAACGAATTTCGAACCAGTCAAGCTGTTCCGTTAGCACTAATTGCGTAACGCAATCAAGCTCGCGACGGAGGATGCAGGACGAACATGGGTACCATATGGTCATTACCACCTGCCTCTATACCCCTCAAATTGTGCCCATTTGCTTACACAAACGCACACACGTGCGTTTGGAATTGTGCGCATGACTGGAGGCACCGAGTTAAAGTGAGAAAATTTAAAAGATTGCATCTACTTTTGTTTCGTCGTTGCAGCCAGCAGATGGCGATGAGAATGTACTCACCCCCCATGGAGCACGGAATGAAATCCATCTGGTGTTCTGTGCACAGTAAATTAAAGTTTTCCCACGTATGCTTTCCAGCCAATACAACAGGTCAGCGCGTTGCATTTACTGAGTCCATTAAGTTGTCGCGTTCAGTTTGACGAACCCAGTCAAGTCCCATTATCTAATTAGTCACCTGAGAATACATGAGACGGAGATTTGATTTACAGTGCCCCTGTGTTGTCACATACATTGTTAGAAATTTCACAGAAATCTTAGTCAGTCTATAGAAAAAACGGCGATAAACAGCTGCTTTCAATGCACTTTAAAAACGAATACGTAGATTCAACGAATTCACCGTAGTGTGTAAACATAGGAATGGATTTTACTGGAGTACCACTGGAATCTACAAACCTTCAACTACTGCGTGCATCTACAACCTAACCACTCAAAGGGCTTTATCACACACTGTAACGTTCATTCTCGACAGCAGCATGATGTCGCTAGCCGACCATATCAGCCCTGCAGATATTGAGTTTGAACTGCAAACTTCCTGTCCACAGCAAACTCCTCTCTGCATTGGTCTGTCTGGACTATTCAGAGTAATCGATTCGCCGTGTTTCGGGTTTGGTTTGATCAGAACAATCCACAGCACATTTGTATCGCGTTCAGTGAATACTGTAAGCCGACTCTGACCTTTTGTGTAACCCGAAAAAGCCCCAGCCAATCACTCATTGATCAGACAACAGATGTTAAGCAATGCTGGATCGAGTGCTAATCGATAGCCCAATCCTATACAAGAAATTTTTGTAAGACATGAAATTGATGTGGTCTAAAGTCAAATCGTCGGAAACCTAAGCTGAGACATAAAGGTATATGGCACTCAAAACCACTCATCATTAATATTCTAATCGATGAGTTTTCATTGATTTAATCCATTCATTCGTCACGGCCGTGAGCTTGACCAGAAGTTACTGTGGTTACAGCCATCGCTCACCGTTAAAATGGCGTAGGTACCCGATAGGAGATCTCTAACAAAAAGGCTGGAAACTATAGAATGGCTAGACGAAAAACTAGGACGGATGTGTAGAAAGACTGCGATAGGTTACCAGCTAACGTAATATTCCAGACCAGCGCGTCCATTGATCGTGAAGACTCTAACCTCACAAATGACACTCGCCTACTCAAAACGACGACGTCGTTGTTACACTACCATGGGGTTGGCGGCCTCGGAAAAGTAGTCGGATGTCGTAAACACTCAGCCGGCCTGCGAAATGTGTTGCAAACCTTGTAGCCAAATCACTTGACCAATTGAGCGCGCATTCTGAGTTTTCTGAAATACGCGCTGGTAAATGACCGTGTCGCTCATACGATCAACCAAATGGGCGTAGGCTGATTCGCGGAGTCAACGACGATCAAACACAGACAGCCTGTTATCACATTCTTAACGAACAGGTTATGGTTCTGAATCACAGATAAAAGTGGAAGACACATAAACATTATACAACATTCTCTTCAACGACAACCAGCACTCGTTTCAACACCAACATTAACGGAGGCTGGCGAAGATAGTGTGCGCATTTGCTGTTTCCGATGGCATCTCACCAGCAGCACTACAAGCTGACGAGACAGTGTTATCACGGTGCGTAAAATCTCGAACGGAATGCATACAATAAAATTGATGAGATTGAGAATGCCCACTCCTGAAACAGTAATCTGATGACATGCAACGCTTTCCGTGTCGAGCAATCAGGTCATTATCTTTGTTCAAGGTATTCTGCATGTCTTCGGTAGAGGATCTAAGTAAAACATTGTCACTCACACACTATATCAGTCAACGTACTACCGTGAGCAAATTTACTACCAGGCTCATTAAATTCCTGGTCACCACTTATTAGAATGCAGTCCATGTCAAAGCTGAGTGGGATGGAAGAAGTCATGAGGTAATTTGTGATTGTTTTACTGTCAACTAGATCGAAATCTTGCTCATTATTCACGTGTCATACTTTTTTCTCTGTTTAGTGAACTAACTTAAGATAAGGCGAGTGAGTAACTTGGACACAACGAACACTAGACTAGTGCTTATGTGGTAGTCACGCATATCTGATATACTCCTCTTGAACTTGAAATAACGATTGATAAGCATCAATTACGAAGTACTTCTTAGCTACCAAACCGCCTGAAGCAGTTTTATCAGTTCTGCTAGCAAAAACTCTGTACCTCGTCATTCCGTTCAGAGCCAGGTGGGACCAAACGATTTTGATAGACGCCGGTCCAAGTGTATCACAAATTCGGGGCATATCACTTTATGGCATGCCTTCCTGGCGATTTTGATTCATTCCCAGTGTTTGTTGGGTTCTCTCGGTTAACTCGACCTGGGTCATTTATACATTACAAGTGTTACTAATGAGTAGTCGGGTATTTGGTTTATTTCAAGTTGAACATCACCCACGATTGATCGCAGCCTTACCATTCCCATAGACTTTCTAGTCGGCCCCTTTGGAAAAGAAACACTATATTCGAGCACTATTGACGAGCTCTAATAAGAGCAAAACTCGAGTCTAGCGCTTCTGTCTGAAAGGAGCAGACTGCATAGTCTATGAGAATGCTGTGATCAGTTGTGGGTGATGTTCAACTTGAAATTAACCAAATCCCCGAATACTCATCAGTAATCTAAAATATCGCCTAGCAGGTTTAATGAGATCGGAGATTTCGACCTGTCTAGGAAGTCCTAATCGCGGGGTTATCGATTGGAGTTAACAGACAGTAACTGTGTCTCCATTTCGAGACGATCGGTCAACCTGATCATTACTCACAAGCGAAAGTGGTTGAGCGTTCACATATGACAATTCGGTCGTGCCTAACGTGAGGTCAATGGCGCAGTGGTAAACACGATTGACTCATGAAAGCGTGGGTGGAATTCTGGTCTCGGCAGTGGTATGGATATACACTACTGACGAGCTCTAATGAGAGTGAAACTCGAGTCTATTGTTTCTTTTCGATAGGTACAGACTGGAAATTCTATGGGAATGTGAAGGCTGCGATCAGTTACAGGTGTTCTTTACCCTGTCCTCGACGGAATACAAACGAACTGTCTGACACTTGTGAATGACCTCTGAACAAACGACAAAGCGGGATGGGCGTGCAGAACAATAAGATACTGGTCCAGGGTGGTAGCTTCAAGATAAAGGAAATTATTTCGTGAAGTGGCTTCACCCATAACCGAGTGATATATGCGCATCCATCTTTCCTTCTTATATGATTTATTTTCAGCTACTTATATTTAGGTGAAAATGAAACAAACTATTTTATAAGCTGAAATGAACAGAAAACATATTCAACTGGAAAGTAACTGGAGTGGTTAAATCTTACCACCCGAGTCTCTCAGTGAACTTGGAGTTGAAGCGAGAAAGAACTACACACACCCCTGGGAAGATACCCAATGAATTCTTCAAACATTTGGTTTACCATGAACGAACCTATAGTCTACACTTTGAAATGAGGTTATGCTGGACTTTTATTCTCGAACAGTTCTCAACCTAAAGGTGGATTTTTCTCACCGCGCTGATCAGCGCGTCGTGTTAATAAAGAAGACCTCATTACAATAGCTGCCATACTTTTAACAAGGCGATCAATGCATTTGACAACAGTTCAATCAGTTATAGCGGGGCTTTAAGTGCTAGATTCTGTTTGGACAAGAATAGAGCTCAAATGAAGTTGAGTTTATGGGCAAAGGCTCACATAAGGGTTAACGCCCTCTGAACTATCCCTACTGGCTGGCCCCGATGATGTGTGTCCTGTCAGCCCAACAGACTGCACATGGATAGTGATGGTGATGACGATGTAGTATTTCGCTTGTCACATCAAAACTACTTTCATTCTCGTCATTGATAACAGTATGACTGTGAGTGATACAAAAGATTAACCGTCAAATGAATTAAAAAACGTGACAAACTCTGAACCTGAAATAATGATATTTTGTTCATAAACGTCCTCACTGTTAAATTTATTCGGGTGTCTGTACTGTTTCGTGGGTTGTTTTACAAAGTAAACTAACTAAGCTGCAAGGTACAAGAGGAACAAATAATGATGAACTAAAGAGGTTTGCCTCATTTGAAAAAACTTATTTACCTCTAATCTATTAATCGCTCAATCTCGTATTCTTGCAGACACGTCTGTTTTCATTCAACTAAAGTTGCACCCATCAGGGTTCCAGTGTTTACGGAATATTTCAGGCCCTGAGAGCGGAAAGAATGTTTGGGACTCATACTTAGTGGTAAGCAGGAAACAGACAAGCACGGGGAATGAAATTGGTAGTGGTTAATTATTTGCTCTTTCGTTGGATGTACATAAACCACAAATTACAGTAGCGGATGTATGGTGTTGGCTCAGAACCTGTTACATTTCATCTTACATAGTAGATCGAATACACTCCAGACTGACATACTTTTGTTTTTACAGCTGACTACACTTAAGTGAAAGCGGCCACATGCGGTTTACAAATATACTTTTGGCAGGATACACCATAAACCACATCATTTACAGACAAAGCTTTGTTGATGTCTGTACGATTCAAACCAACTGTTTGAAGTTTGCGTTAAATGAACTTCAGCGTCACAATAAGAAGATTTCGATTTCGTGGTATAACAGGCTTGTCTCGTTTATAAACAAGGATGATATATGAAGTACTATGTTCAATCAAGTCAGGAATGCACATTTCTGACGCAACGCATAATGAAACTCAGTGATTTTACGACGTAATAACTGTACACAAAGTTTTGTGGACCACTAGACTGTTAAGATAGACTCCAGACCACCCCAACTGCATTCATCAAGGAGGAAGTTTGATATACAAATCTACCATGGTCTACGATATGACTGGTAGTGCACACAAAACTTTCTACGTGACTGGATATAATAAGAGATACACGTAAACTGCAACTCAGACCATTGATTCTTAATAGCTTGTTATTTGGGTGATTCATTCATCTCCCTTGCTAATCATGTTCCCAACTCAAAGGTTATTGACAAGGTGCTTCTTTACCAGCATAGTAAAACAGGCATAGGTGTGCCATACAGCGTTCTCCCTAGAACCAGCCGGAAGAAGTGTTCAGCTCTACAAAAATCACATTTGGATCGTTTGTACAACATATTCAACCGGAACTGCAGTTAACTCAACACAAACAAGTTATTAACCTTGCAACTATAATGCATAATCGAAACGAACTGCTGCATAGGCTGGGGAAAAGGCAGCATTTAGCTCAAACGTAGATATGTCTGGTTGCCACGGTGTATTCACCATGTTGGAAGGTTTTCGGGCTTGGTCCTAATCGATCGTCATATATGCTTCTAAGAAAGTAGACCTTTCTGTCTGCTGACCCATAATCCCAAACACGGAAAGCGCATTAGAAAAGCAAGAACTGTTTAGATGCTAAGCGTATGGTTGACATTCGGTTTCTGTACAATGAACACTGCCCATTGACAGCATTCTCAGAAGCGTACCTCTAGTATTTGTCCTCCTGTTGACTATGTAGGCTGTTGTAGGTCTGTTTGCACTTTTATATATTCATGCATGTACATTTATTGCAACTAACCACCCAACTTTTTGGAAAAAGATATACAGTTATATGTTTAAACCTATGGGGAACCGTGGTTGTACACCCCAATCGAGTTCAGTCGAGGTCATAGCCGGAAATTCTTAGACGGTAAGGTGTCCAACATATAGAAACGTGATTGAAAGCTACAATGTCAATTTTATTAGTGCCTCGAAGGCATTCAATCGATTTCGCTTGCACACCGACCACACCTGTGTGGACACCATTAGGCTGTTTGCGAAATGTATAACATTTGAATAATGTCACTAACTGAATAGCTCTTTCTTAACAAAGATTGTAAGGTTCACTGTTCCAGTGAACGGGAACCCTGGTTTCTGTCATGAGGGGTTTTCAGTTCGAACGGTAGTTTAGTTGTCTTCCCATCAGTTGAACCTAAAGGAAGATAAAACCGATCACAATGGGGGCTGGTTTAAAAGCGAACGTCGAAGTGCACTAAATCACATGCAACCCTACAACTCCAATGAACGTGACAATGTAACAATGTATTCGTGATCCTTCAGTTCCGTCCTTCCTGGAGTCTAGACTGGAGCAGGTGTCTACCACTCTGCTAGTGGTCACTGGGGTCAACTCCTTACAGAACCATTGAGTGTAGACTTCCTGTGAATGCATAGTGTAGTTTGAAAAAAGGAGTGTTATTTATTTGAACAAATATCAGCGGTCTGGTTTGTTAAGTTAATTACTCCGCCAGAAATTTTGGAAAACAAGGACTGACCTTAGATTGAAACTTTAAATCCCTACGGAATTTGCACCGGATAGTTTGATATCGCTGTCGACTGACAATAGTTCCTCACATTCATGTGTTTATTTTCTGCAACAAAAAGCTCAGATCAACCGTTCGGTTCACTTATCTGTAACGGTTAATGGGGTCTTCACAACAGTCAACAGCCGTGATATTTCGAAGGGGTGGGACCAAAATGAGCTCAGGATCCTACACACCAATTAAGTGTCTGGACTAGCACACTTGCTGCACATATAGTCATAATCGTAAAACAGACAGATTGTCTTTCGGTGTGTCTACAATCATGATAGCGTTTCATTATGTCAAATAATGTAACAGCATAAGTAACGCAGTTTCCGCCTGTCAGACACACGAACAGATTATAACTCGTCGCAACTAACATTGAGATTGTTTTGGAGTGCTTATGTCTGGATTGAACATATTTGCCTTCTATCCTACTAACATCCTGATGGATTTTTGGTTCGTTAAACCTAAAAAAATGCGTTTAATGAATTTTTAAAAGAAACAAAGCCCAAATGGCGCTGGAAAGAGGATTAATTGAATGCTGACATTTTGGCACTGATTTAACCCGTTCTGTGGAAAATAAAGCAACGCTTGGCGTCTTCAAATGTTGACTGTTTTGCGCAAGATGAGGTTAGCCCGAAGTGTTGATAACTAGTTTGACTTTAATCAACGAGTGCGAGTGATTGGTCCGATTTACCGAGCCGCTCATACCATTTTGAGTGCACGTAGTAAGGTATGCTTGATGAAAAACAACGTTGATTTCAACCTGAAATTGTAACCAATTTTCAAGACAGAAATATCCGCTATGAGAAGTGGGTTGTTCACATGAAAGAATCATTTGACTAGTTAGCAATCACTGTGTCTGAACTCACAAAACAGATGAAAGATTCGGAGTCTTTCAGACGAATGGAGTTACCTTCATTTCGAATACAAATGTATCTCACCTTCTACTTCCTGGTCTCAAGCTATCGCTTGTCATATCCTCAAGGGGAACGAATGCAGTCGAAAATGACTAGTCCGAAAAGTTCACTTACCATACACGATTCAGCACATTGGACGGTCTGAGCTCGTGGCCATTGACAAACATCCAGACACTGTATAATGGAGTTGAGAAAGAAAGCGAAATATGATCGGATCAGAACAAGTGGGGTATGTAGGATAGTTGATAAAAAATTATACAAAACACTCAGAGCATTAGCTTGACTAGGGTTTTACCATACAATCACATTGTCCATTTGTTGTGCGGAACAAAGAGGAAAGTTATGAGTAGAAAATGTATTAATAGTGTTTTTCTAATAAGTAACCATAATCTGAAACATTCGAACAAAACTGAAGGAAGACAAAACGTTTTATCAAAGCACTGTGCAAAATTTTGAGGGGACTAAAACAGGACAGGAATGGATTGCTTAAGACGTTAAGGAATTTTCACATCCGAATCTAACTCAAGCGAAGAATGGTGGAAGACTGTGGATGAACCTGGATCATTAGAGGTTTCGCCACTGTTGAACAAGAAGAGCTTTTCCAGACTGTCGACTCGTTAGCTGCAACTTGTACAGAAATCCTTGACATTAACTTGTCGTTCACCTGCTGACTTCGAATTGTTCTGTACATTGAGTTCACTGTGGATTTTCAATAGCAGAAAGACTGCTAAAAAGTTTAGAGATTTGTTTTTGACCAAAGATGTAAACAAAACCATGGTGATGTTTTAATATGAGACCAGTTTTGTATGGTTACATCCTGTACGGTAAGTTCATTGCCGAACCATTTTTCATTAATTGCCTGACATGGTCAAATTCTTTGTAGATGTCGCAGTGGATACAGTTACTCAGAATTTATTTACTTATTTTTCTAACGAATGGTTCGATACGGAATATAAATTGAGCTTGTTTCGTATAGGATTATGAGCTAAACAGCGCAGTTAGTCAATCTCTGCTTAGGTTGAATGTGGTTATAAGAGTAATCAAAACATTTTGATGTACTGCTTACGTTTGACTTTGGAATTATCGCAAATGAATCAAGCTGAGTTTGAATCAGATTACTCCACTCTTGCTCTTCAATACCTGTCAACCCCACCCTGTGACTTGACTAGATCATACCATTCTTATATAAATCAGCACGCCTCACTGTTTCTCGGTCAAGTTCATTCAGGATTACAGTTTAGCCAGTATATCATGCACTTGGTCAAGAAAGAGTCGTCCTTCATATTGTATGACGAGTGTAATAGAGTATTATTTCGCTGGAACCTTACGCCTCTTGCATTTACAACCTACTAATCAAAAGTGGTCCTATACCCAACGTTTTAATATAAGAATAGATACTCCTATCACTATCTAACATAACGAGTTGAATTACCCTTCGTTCAAGATACGTTCCAAAAAGGCACTGTCACCGGTAAGCTTACCAGAATGCATCTGCTATTTTGAGTGTTAAGCCACCGCATCCTCTGCTCACCAGAGCTATGGAATTTAAACTACATTCGATCAATTAAGGCCACGTTCTCACTAGGAAGTCTGTAGGGTGCGAATATTTACTCACAGTAAACGACACTGGATGTGTTCGTGAGTAACGTAAGACAAATTTAATCTGGAACGAACATGTATCGGCCTACTTCCAGTTGTGGTGATGAAACGCTTGAAAGATGATTTCATTTCCATAAATATCTTCGTGGCACCTTAAGCTAGTCAAAAGGCGTTTGTTTAGTTCGGATGAAGTAGAAGGTAGTTCTGTGCTATTAGTGTTTCCGCATAAACAGAATTCGCTGGGGAACTCGTTAATGGAACACGAAGTTCTGTAAATTGAGTTAGTGAACAGTCATACACTGAAACGCATTTGCATAATATACGAAATGGGGTTTTTACCAAATCTCTGGACACGGTGGCATCAGACGTTCTTTGTGTGTGAAAACTTCTAATCTGTTGATCGTAACCAATAGAAGAGCAAATGCGTTTCCTATACAAGAAACCAGATAATCTGGGAATTGCCTGTAAACAAAACGTGGAATCAGAAAAGCAGTGGTTAGGAAAACGACAGCTGGAATTGATCTCCTCAGAAATTAATCAACTTCAGCAACTGTGAAACTTCCTCCTACGTAGTTTGACCAAGAAATTGATCTGGGTTTATATATCCTTTCTTGAAACTGTTTGGTTTGTTGCCCATCAGAAGTTTTGAAGTAGAAAGAAATTCTTTCATCTTAATGATGCGTGCCAAGAGTGACGAGACCGATTCACCACAACTGTACCCTTTCAGAGATCCCAGTCATCATCATGATCATCATCATAACAGCCATGAGCCTGACCAAAAGGTACTGTGGCTCGGGCCGCCGCTCACCTCAACAGTGACGTGGAATATCCCGGAAGGAAACGTTACTAAGAAGGTTGAAAATTATTAAAAGAAGACTAAGCGGAAGAACTAGAAATGGTATGGATACAGGTACGCCATTGACTGCGACACAGCGCCATCTCGGATAGCCTCTCTAACCAGTGGTTTGATTGATCACGAGGACCCCATCCAGGCAGGCGACACCTACCCACTTTGCTCAATGGAGCAGTCAGGGTCTTCATATTTCGTGACCACGTTGTTGGTTGACCACCACGCGGTTTTGCCCAATTGTTGGTGGTCTCAGTATATAATGCCCGGTACGGTAAACGATCAGACGACATACGAAGTACGTGACCCAAACATCACAAGCTGTGTACCGTGATTAACTGACTAATTGATCGCGCATTCCGAGCATTCCGGAATACGCGTCGGCGAACGGCCACATTGCTCACGCGATCAGTCCACTTATTATGGGACAACTGGAGGAGATCCCAGTAGAGTAGATTGGTTCTATCTTGACCGATTAATGAACATGATTGGTTTATTTAGTGCCTTCGCTTGTGCGGTTTTGTGAGGCAATCAAATGGAGGTAGTTGTAACGTACCGCTGCATCATGTCAGTCTGTGACAAAAACCCTCAATAACCTGACGGTCTGATTCAAATTCCGTCATGTGATGGGCCGACGAGGGTGTTTGGCCACAGTCAGTTCACCAATTCAGCATAATCGACATCGATTAAATGTGGTATACACTTCTGGTACATGCTTCGACACATCTTTATAGAATATGAACGCATGCGCGTGAATCTCTCGATTTTCGTCCAGGCAACAATCGCGCTGCTTTTTCCCTTCATTCCCCAATGAAATTCCTCCTTTCCATGGTAGGTAGTTATCAGCCTGTTTTGCTACGAACGTCGCCACAAACCCCTGATTCCTATAGAGTACAGTAGACTCTGCTGCTGCTATCGTTTAGATTTTTAGAACGAAATGGGGCAGTACGACTTGTTGTCAAGGCGGCTTTTTACACGTGAAGTGGCGGTAGCAGCTTGCACATGCTACTGACAAAAAATAGACTGTCAAGAGGTAAATGGCCGCCTATTTTCTTTCCTCTCAAATTTTTGGTATTCCAAATCGAAATTTTAAGGCGCTTTTTCGGCACAAATTTCGTTACATGAAACAACCACATCAGGCGATCACCCACGCGAGTTTCTCACCCCTGTGAACCTCGTCCTGGCAACCGATAAATCCTCAATACAGTGGCAATTCGGTAGAGGGGTGTAAATAATGGGTGGGGCATTAATAGAACAAAGTGTACTGTAGGGACGGGTAGAGGTGAATACCAGAAGTCACTTTGACATCTTACTTCAAGATTCTTTACTCACTCGCAACGTGCGTATGTTTTCGGCATACTCCTACGATTATTTATCACTTCTACCATTCTTTCTAATGTTGTTGCTTTCGATGATGGTTGAGTTAGATTTCAAGGTTTAGCTGGATAGCAGTCGGGTGGGTGGATGAGCTATTCCAGAACTACGATAAACATTACTCTGCATGACTTGGCGTGCGTCGCTTTGTGTACACTCGTACACAGTGGCGGTTACCGTGAGGCAACACGCTATGCAAAGTTTAACCATGTGCCGTTCATTTCACGCCGCTGATGCTTCTTCGGAATGAAAATAAACAAGACATCTACAAAGCGACGACACAAGCAATAAATTGTGTGCATCGCCCCATGTCAAACCTACCCATCTTATGAATGTGGATAATGGGAACACGGTAATCCTCACACGCACGCATCCGGGATGACGGATTATGGGCCGATCACTGGATGACCGGTGTACAATGTTGTATGAAGTGGAGTGACGTGAGTGTACGTGCGCACTCACGTGAACGACAGCTTTAGTGATGTTCCAGTGGACCACAACTTAAGCTGCACTTCTACACCCCCTCATTCTCGGTATGCCTGACTTGAAGAGTAGTAATCACATAAAGTGGGTTTCAGTAGGGATAGTAGTGGGTGCAGACATGGGTTGTGAAATTCCAATCCCACTTGAGTGTCCTTAGACCTGGACGGCACCTCTGAACCCATTCTGCTAGGTTACGCAAGCTAAATATCAAAAATAGATGTATTATTTTCAAGAGGACACTTCAAAAACATTCGGAAAACCATCTTTTCCGGAATGCGTTTCCCATGGTTTTCTATCGAGCACAAAAATTTGCAGAAACATTTGACAGATAGCAGAACACGTCTTAATTGGGCAGCTTTAGTAATAGTCTTTTATCGCAGACACACTCTGCTCGACGGAACAGTATTTGTGTGGAGCTAATTTGACAGCGACCACTGAAGAATGAAAGAAAATGTACACACTTTTCACTTAAACCTTCAACGGAACGGACTTGCCGATGTCATCTGTAGTGTATCACTTGAAAACCCACATGGCTTTACTGTAACCAATAATAAAACATGAGATTGTGGATTTGTTATCTAAACTGCTAGTTTGCCACTGGCCGGAACGATTATATAATACAGTGAGTACAGTTGTGGTGTGTGATCTGAACAATTGGGTTTCATTACGGGTATGAGTGAAAAGCGTAAACGGTCATCCGTTCAGCATGATACCTTGGCAACGATGTTTTGAGAGTATTTCAGAAAATTCTGAACAAGCTAGTCATGGAGAATGTATTTATTCGACAGGATTCTAGCGATTTCTAGAAGTGTTAACTCAGTGGTGATAGAAATTAACATTTCGTAATACCATGAAATATAGTAGAACTCCCAATCGTGCAGCGGAGTATCTACTGACATAACCATCATTGAACCTACTACAGTTTTGTATTGGAGAGCTTCCTCAGTAGCAGAATCAAACTCTTGGCCAGATCGTTATTGCTACCATTAGAAAACCCCACGTTCTAACCTGAGTCATCCTCAAGTGAACATCCTTTGAGGACAGACCAAACAGATTGGAAAGTTCAAGTCTCTAAACGAAAATTTGGAAGAAAGACAAACCACATACACATATGAAACAGCTGCGTCTTTTGCAGAGCGTTTCCTCCGGTCTCATTTCTATAAACACTCCGATCGTCTTCAACTGCCTGTTTTCCGGTGATGCAGACGTTAAATTAAACTTAAACAACTGTTTTCACCCTCAGATTTAAATCTAGTTTCTAGAACAACTTAACAATTGGCCATTTGTTTCACACCTTCCTCTGTTTCCCATCCACCGTTTTAGTATTTCTATCCAAAACAACAACCAACATGACAAACACCACAGTATTTTTGTAAAATTATAATGTGTCGTTATTTAGTTACAAGTTTTCCACCTGAACAAGTGTATGTGTGCATGAGAGAGGTAGACATTATGCATGCAGACTGTTATAGTTCGTATGAAAATCGAGCGATCAAACCTGTCGCCTGACAGCACACGCTGAAATTCAATCCAGTCTGTTCAACTAAGCATATAACGCAAACAGACTCTCGGATTACAGAGTGAACGCGCAGTGTCTGGCTTCGTAAGAATATGTACATTGGGTTTAAGTCTGTTTGTTTCAATGAAATGTGCACGTATCAACTAAGTGCATTATAGAGTCAACCATATAAGAGATTCATCAAGGTTTCAGGTCAAACTACTGGGATAACTGGTAAATGTTAATGCTTCTATAACGTTGGCAAGTAGGGTGTTCAGCAAAATTAAATCAGATAAGAATAAGCAACGTCAGAAAGTGCTATAAATAAGTCTGCTCTTGTTTATTGATTACTAACCGAAGATCATCCGTTCAACGATATTGAAGACTTTTCTTGTCAGACCCAGTAAGCTAACCTCAAGGACAGATGCCCTTGGTCGGACGAATTCAGAAGCTTCTGGAACTGGCTACAGCGTTTTGAGAACGAATTTCTTGAAAGTGGTTCAACAGATTCGTGGACCTGGTTCGAAGAAGGATGTGTCACACTGCCCACAAATTTCGTTATCTGTTTCAACAGATCTCGGAAGACAGTCCATGCTAATAATTCTTGATAACATTTAAAAGTACGTCGACAAGTAAGAATACCACACTGAGTAGTTCATCTTTCTAAATTGGTTTATTTTGCGTACATCGAAACGAAACATCACGCGGTCGTGCACTTTATCAACAATCACACACAGGTACAGAGGCTATCCATGTTCTTTGACGTGGTTTAGAAAAGCAAGGTCAAACATATCGTACCCGGAACCATTTGTACGTAATACGTACGTACGTAATATTGCCTCGAAGCCAATCGCTCTTTAAGGCACGCCCACTTCTGCTCTTCCTTCTGTTTCATAGCGTAAAAACAATAAAGTTGGTTGTGTAATACTGTTTCCGAGGGCAAGCCAGAAAGAACTGAACGCGATAAGTGCTGCTTGTCAGTCACCCAGTGACTTTGGAAGCAGTCTAAACGAACGCGTAGGAATTTGCAAAATCAAGTTGTGTGTGTGTGTGTGTACTACCGTAAAAACGCAAAAACAAACACGTTTGTCAACGAAAACATTATATTAGATGCGGTGTGGCATGACTTGTTTACTAAAAACTCAGTTTGTCTATCATATTATTCAAGAGCCTGGTTGAATCCTATCAACAGTGCATAGTTCTGAGCAAAGCACTCAAGCAGCTTTCACGTTTACCCCACACCAGGTTCAGCCGATCATCTGCCAGTTTGCTGCGGATGCGATTGACCGACTCCACTGGCTTGTGAAAGTGGTAAATCAAGTCATGATTTAAGCAAACAACAACAATTACGACAATACCAAAGACAGAGCGTATGTTCGCACACATTTGCACAGTCCTGACAACGCGGTGGACTGGGGTGACTCAGATGAAAGTTTCTGTGCTCACTCGCTCTTTTGCTCGGTCGCCCGCACAAACAAAAACAAACTAACAAGTTTGGAAACTCACACTAAGTGCATGCACTCAGTCTGTGTTGTGGAATTTCTTCCGTCTCAATAGTACTAGTTAGGTCTACTAGAGGTACGCATAAGGAGATCACGTATCTCTGAGCACGTGTGCTTTTTAATGTTAGCTGCAGAAGACAACAACGCTAACAGATTGACTTTATGGACCAGGAGAACATAAATAACTTTTGCAACTGGTGATCAAGCACAAATCTGAAATAGACTGCTTAGCACGGCAGTGAGCAACTCTGCCCAAAATGACCAGCAAGAAGGGGGATGCACACACCCCACTCACATGCATGAGTGTGATTATCCATACGACATCCAACAAACGCTGCTATCCGGTTGACAGTACTGCAACTCTGGTTTAGTCGTAAAAACGTCAGCTTTGGAGTTAGACACACCAGTGAGCCCCTCGCTCGACGTGGACAACCGACAAGTGAATTAGCATACGGGCTATTGTGAAAGATGATTTAAACAGGATGCTATTATTATCCAACAACTTGGGCGTTTTATAGCCTTCTGGTTCTTGATATAAATCTGCCACAAGTACAGACACAAAATTCTTATGATTCACCAGTGTATCGATGGCCATATTGAGTGGACATGCTTACAGGTTAATTGGGGGACAATATCTAGTAGTGGGAAGATTTTCTAAAAACGACAACATCCTTTCGTTGCATCTATACGTATCCTGTTCAACCATAAAAACATAGATGCATACACTCCAAAAACGAACACAATGCTCGAGTTACATCAGTAATAAGGTTTGTCATGTTGGTCGATCTGGACTTAGAATCCGTGGGGATATATTGAGTTGGTCACTGCCGTCCTTAGTTTAGCCGGAACCGGTCCAATGTGTACCCGTAAGTACGGTCTTACTCGATAATTACTGAACTTCCCACGACGTAGACCGTTTGAGTTTAGGCGTCAGAAATAGTTTCTCCGAAGTGTTCTTCATTCCCACACTTTTCTCTAAGCTAGGTCTATTTTACGCACCGATGTACAGCGATAAACCATTACAGCCAACCGCTAACTTATTACTGTTGATAACGGGGATGAGTATATGGTCTGGGAATTATTGCATTATACTTTTGCCAGATTTCAACCGGAGAGTGGTCTACCACAAGCAATGCACTTCAGTCTCTAAATAATTCGTGTTCTAGATTGACCACTGTACGGTCCTGGTCCGAATCCAGTAAGGAACTGCTGGTTCGGCATGTATCCTTTTGTACGGCTCCCAACTCGAAGAACACCCGTAAGCAAGAATGAAATAATGATCGTTGCCATTCTTGCACCACCTTCCAGAAGTATGCAGTTTATTGACGTTTGTACAGAAACGGATGAGGCATATCAAATTAAATTTTTCTCGAGAATAACCAGTGTGATTATCCTGATATTTCCGTAAGGGCATTGTTTAAAATGTCTGATTAACCAGTGACAAGACCGCATCGAATATACTGACAAACGATGAGATTTAGTCGTCGAACGTGTCAGCTTACTGATCCCAACTCACACTGACGAAAATTTCTTCTCATCTGCAACGTCTCTATGGCGTTTTCATGCGGTCTGCCTCCGCAAGTTCCAAGGATATAAGAACTTGATAAAGATCGGAGAACACTTCCGGTAGACGCCTGATTAATCCGAGCCCTTACGGATAGAAAACGTGAAGGCAAGCCTAGTTGGTGAGGATAGTGGTCGTGATGGAGGGGCACGTGTTCTTCAGGAGGTGTAACCACACGTACATCCCCAGACCAGAAAAGGACATCTGTCCATACGTAAAGCACAGGTGGCTACAGGACTGTCAGGATGGAAGCAGAGGCACGAGGTGTTTGGCTATAGCGCATGAACAATTACTGTTTGTCAATGAAAATCACTAGTTGACCCGGTCTCGTACTACCCATTCGTCTGTTTAACGAGGTGTGATTTTATTAGATCGCTGTTCTAACCGTCGGACAGACTGCTGCGCACACAAATCCACAAAGTAGATACAATTGATAGATGTTATTCCCAAGATCACGCAACCACTTCTAGGCACTCGTCTACGACCACAGATGCTCGTCTGCTACGGTGAACGACTTATCCTCACAGACAGACAAACAATTCCTGTAAGTGTCCATCCCTTAATGACCCTGAGTGTAGGGCCAATCCATTTGTTGCGTGATCCAAAAGCAGTAGACAAGTGAACAATTCCAATCACTAATATTCACCAAAAGACCATACTACATATGCGGACAGGGAGAATTTTCTGGAACAAGAAGGAAACTCGATTTACCTATCCAGCCTGATTGACTTAAAGTTCAATGAACGCTGAATAAGAATTAAAAACTTGTAACTTCTACGACAGACAATCGAGATAGGCTCCTGGACTATGAGTTCCGTCATGAGTATTCATTTGAATCATCGTTGCTAGAAACACTGGTTTACTTTCACCTAATTCTAAGGCACAATCAACCCTTCACATGGTAACTAGTTGGTGACCAAAGCAAGCTGAAGACCCCATTTTCACAACTCTATCTTCCACTGATTTAAGTATAAGCAACAACACTCTGTGCCATACTCTAACCCTTTTTGATAATATTCAGCCTATGGTAGACACATTTTCACCTACATGTAAAGGGAGGACACATAAGCTACATCAGTTCGGTGTCGTGGGCGGACCGACCAAAACATCTACATCGGGCCCAACACGTTGATATATTCCGATAGGAGACAGACAAACACGCGTCAACGTGCTGCTTCGCTAAACGAGCCTGTCTGGCCCAACAGTCATGGCTCAATCGCCTAGGTTGTGTGCGTGCCAGTTATTTTGTTCGCTTTAATCAAACAGAACGAATGAATAGGGGTATGAAATTTATTTTTCTGTCCTGACTTATACTGCTAACTTGACGAGGTGGTCGGGCTTGTGTTCTGTTTTGATCCGGCGGGCTATGCTGACTAGGACTCCGGTCCTTCCAGGTACAACCTTGTCAGACAGGCCAAAGGGAGCAATCGGACGAAAAGCAGTTACACTCATAGGATTGTATGCTGCACTACTGACCGCATAGGAGTGCGTAAGTAGTGAGGCACGATCCTGTGGGCATACAGCAGAACTATTTTCATAGTTGCAGCACTGCTGTCTTCCGTATCAGGAAGAAGGGGGTTAGAAAAGTTACCTTCAAACAAAGAGCACTCCGATCGCTCAACGGTTGATTGTGACCGCCGGCGTATTATTCAATACGGTCGAAAAAACATCTAGTATCTCTCAAAAGCCTGATGTAGCTTCGAGTACATCCACTGTGCGCAGCAGTGCTCAGAATGAGACATCAATGTCTTATTCACTGCGCCCTCGGGCTAGGCAAGCCCCTCACAGCCAAGTGAGTCAGACTATTGAGTCATTGGCTCCGGGTGGGGTCCCCCAAGAAAACCCCATATCCTGTTGTCTCGCAGGTCAGACTTTTGAGTCAGAGGCTAGGGGTGGGGTCCCTCAAGTCAACCCCCTTCCGCGGCATAAACGACCGGGAAGTATCAGAAGTTATCGTTCTCTTGACAGTGACATTACTAACCGATCTCGACTTTCTCATATTGTTTTACCCCCCACGTCTTCTGCCTTCCACATGTCTTCGGGCGATAACTGTTTGCTGAGGCCAAGAGAAGTTGGTCAGCAAGCTGCTCTGGCTAGTACTCTCTCAATTCTGGAGCTTGATGTGTGCTGTGTGTCGGAGACGCGAGTCTACGATTCTAGCACGGTTATCCATTTGAACTCACCTCTAGATAACTGTCAATCCAAGCGCTTCTCTCTCAGGATTTCTGGTGACGCTGAACCTGAATCTCTTGGTCAAGCTGGGGTGGGAATTGCACTGAGTTCCAGATCAGAGGAATGTTAGCTCGATTGGATCCCAGTGAACAGTCGCTTGTGCGCTGTCAGACTCAATACGACGGTAAAAGTCTGTCGACGCAAATCAGAAAGACGTTGTATATTCATTATATCGGCGTATGCTCCAATAGACAGCAGTTCGGATGCTACCAAGGATGCGTTCTACGACGCCCTCGTTGACCTTCTGAGGCAAACTAAACATTCTGACATCATCATACTAGCGGGCGATTTGAATGTTCAGCTTGGTCGTCTTTCTCCGGATGAGAAGTGGCTGGGAGGTATGTTTGGTGTCCGGGCACAACACACTGAAAAGGGCGAAGGATTGCTGCAGCTGTGCGCATCCCACGGTGTGTATATTTTGAGCACCGCATTCCAACACATGAAGGAGCACTGTGTTACGTGGAGACCTCCGTGTGCTTCCCAATCGTGGACACAGTTGGATCATATAGCAGTTAGTTACAGGTGGCGCAATTCAGTTAAGGACTGTCGTGCTTTTTGGAGCAACCACCTGGACTCGGACCATGCTGTTGTGCGTGCCCGTTTTATTTTATCATTTGCCCAGGGGACCTACACTCGTAAATGCACGGTGCTTACCTGACATTCGAGCGATGAGAGTGTGAAGGACGCTTACCAAAAGGTGTTGGTGGAGAAGTTGCCCAGTTCTAGTGAGATGAAGGATCCTAATGAACACTGGGAACAAATCACCGAAGCTATGGAAGCATGCTGTGAACAGATATGTACCGATGGGGCTGTTTATTTGCGACAGAATTGGATTTCTATCACGTCGATAAACCTCATGAACAAGCGTCGTTCGATCCCACCTGGTTCTGAATATGATGATGACCGTCGAGAACTTAAACGCAAGCTGACCAAAAGTTTGCGCAGACCGTGAGCACTACTTGGTCGAACAATCGAAAGAGATGGAGAAAGCCCTTTTATCTGTTAAATGCAGGAGGCTTATATCCCTGAACGGTGGTTGTACTGGCCGTCGAGTCGGTGTAAGTGAAACCATATGTGAAAAAGATGGTTCATTTATCACCAGTCAATCGCGCCGACTTGACAGGTGGGTTGAACATTTTGAAGAACAGTTCAGCTGGCCTGAACCAGATCATGTGGACGACGGGACCCGAATGGTCAGTTATTGCATTCCAGACGGTCCTCCGTCGAAAGCAGAAGTGGTCCTGAAGCTCAAGTTATTGAAGCGTAATAAGGCTCCTGGTCTTGACCTCTAAGTAAACAAAACTGTTTGAAACCGATATAATCTGGGACCTACGTCTTACAACCGAACATGAAATTGCAAGGGGAATTACAGGGCTATGAACATTACAACTTATTTTCGTGTTCAGCTGCTCCGATTCAGTACTGTTCTGCAAAGAAATCCAGTTCAAAACGATCTCGCAATTCCTGTTAAAAAACCCGATAAATCGCAATCATCCTCAAAATCACCAGGCACTTACTATACGAGGTCAGGAGCATCAGCACTTACCGGAACCTGGTTAACAGCTGCCGCCTGGTGTTTATGTAAATTTCCCGCTTATTCACCTCTGAACTCGATCCTGGGTTGAGCAAAGAGTATTCAACTTAGTAACACAGTCACCTGTGCATTCTACGCGTTTTGACGTAGATGTCGTGTAAGTGTACGCAACTGGTCACGACCGTCTGATACCTGGTCCCTAATCACCTCATGTTGTAAGCGTTAATGCCAAGTGTTGTTTTCATTTAAAGCCAAACGCTAATGGCTGCATAACCGAGCATGAAGTGCATTCTACAATGAAAGGACATGGTTGTATGTCGAATTAGATACTGTCGGATACCTCAGCCCTCGAGAGCTGACTTAGTGGAATTTTCGAGCAATTTTTTTGATTTAGAAGCCCAATTGTTTTAGTCAATCTGCCGTAGGTCTGAACAGGTATATCACGCATCCCGGTTTTTTGCCAGTGCACTGAATAAAAAGAAACGTTCTCTGATCTGTTCCCAACATTTAGTTTACGTGATACCACCCGGTGTGTACTTGGAGAGCATCTGAACAAAAGTCGCTGTATGTGAAGCGGAAGAGGGGAATACTCATCTTCCGTATCCGCAGTTATTCTTTTTGTTCACATATTTGGTAGTACGGTTTGAGCCACTGACCAGTCTTATATGAATCGAACAACTTATATGCCAGTTCTACACCCGTAGTTTGTGCAGGAGATGGTTTAACCAAAGACTACAGCCTTGAAACGCTCCATTAACCTGGATGAACGAGGTCCAACTCACAGTCGGTGTTCGGAAGTTGTAACGGTCTTGTGCGGCCACCACTTTCAGTCAGAAACCGACAGTCGATGGTTCTGTCTGTCCACGTTGACTTGGGCGTGCAATATGGATTCGAGGTCATCTATCTGTCCAAAAAACTTCGCTTCATCTCACAATTTTAGAGGATGGCATACTGCTCTACTCTGCCATATTACATTGGCTTCACCTAGGTAAGTTCGCTCTGATCAGTCTGGAGAAGAATACAACCATGTCCAGAGTGTAAAATGTGAGCACCACCATGACGAAAAAATAATGGTTAGTATCAGCCTGAGTGATTTTTTCTATGCTTAGTTCAAATAGGTCGTTTAGTAAACTATTCCATTTTTAAAGTATCCAATGAAGGTCATTCGGTCGCACATAATATTTCGATGTTTAAAGCACGATTACTTGCAGGGTGACAGCATGAAGTGAAACCGACTGATGTGACCTGGTCCGGAATCTCGCGATTCCGTTCGACCAGTATACCGTAGATAGGGGCTTACTGCCAGGCTATGACACGTTTGACCAATTATCGATCAGCCCCACATTTAATCCGAATGAGCAGTAACTCATGTACTCGTTTCAGGGATACAGAGTGGGTGGTATTGTGTGCAAACGGTCGCACGAGGATAAAGTCAGTACTGGCGGTGAACAACCCCAATTGTGTTCTTCAACACCGAAATGTGAACTTACTACCACGGGTCTCAACAGAAAACAACTCGGACAGGCTGAGCGCATATTACCTTCATTTGCCACCCCTACCACGTCGCGTGACAGACAACGCTAGATAAAAACTGATTGGAAAACGATAACGATGAGAAGGAGCACGACAAATTTCAACAGTTGACGAATGAAGCACCATATGACACGCAAGTGGTCCCAAAAATCGGTGCAGCTTGAAGCCATATGAAAATCGGCCAAGAAGTACGCGGCAGATAACCAAAGCACGTCCAGTGAAAATTGACGGGGAAGTGAAACCAGTGGTTAGAAGAGTTTTGTGACCTATCATGTCTTCCTGACAAAAAAAACACGAAGCGTACACTAGAAGGGCGGGTTCGGCATAATAGACGCCACAATATTAATGTCGAATGACATTTTTGTGTTGAAGAAACTTTCCGTGTCATCAGTACGTTTGTAGCGCAGTTCTTCGTTTAGCAAACGGGCCTACTAGAAGGTCTATTTAAATGCGACAGTTGCCAATAATTGTGGAAGGTGCTGAATTGTTGTTTCAGAAGATAGCAGTGCATATTCAGTGAAAATCAACGGACTGTTTGTTTTTCTGTTTTAAAAGTGATCTAGAAATGAGAATAAAGTTCATCGATAACTTGTTCTATTAACAGTGAGGAATTCATTGAACCCGTTTAGCGGATGGGCGTAAAACAGTAAAACTCTACGTGCTGATGCAAACCCCCTACGATTGCCTACGGTAA
The DNA here is from genome assembly GCA_013368495.1 of Paragonimus heterotremus. Classification (NCBI taxonomy): domain Eukaryota; kingdom Metazoa; phylum Platyhelminthes; class Trematoda; order Plagiorchiida; family Troglotrematidae; genus Paragonimus; species Paragonimus heterotremus. Next base: position 85,461 of record LUCH01001073.1, read on the forward strand.
AGGAGCCACATTAAAATCAGAGAGCAAGTGACTGATGAAACACCAACAACTTGAGGTCACATCTAATTTCATTTAAATGGAGGTCTCTGTGTGGACAACTTAAGGCTTGTGCCAATCTGTTTGTTTTGTGGAAAGTCATTGATCATGACCACTTCTAATGTTTTCGTTTGGATGCGTCAGCTGTTTGTATCCAGTCAGGTTCGCGATCGTCAGTCATCGGGACAACCGTTGGGGTAACAATTTGTACCTGTGTGTTAAGTGTGATGTGCAAGCTCGACTGTTTTCAAAAGTAAGTTGCATCTTTGTGTGTGTGTGTGTGCACGCTGTGTGTGCACACTTCACGTGCGTTTGTTCTGGCCAAAAGAAGTGAGCGCGGTCTTTTGAAGATCCACAAAGTGCGCATCAACACACTAACCCGTATCAAGTCCGGCTGTTCCATGGCTGTCAATCACTGTGACCGTATGATTAGGACGGTGTAACGCGTGACTGATTGATTAAAACAATGGAGGATGGTGTATATAGTAACGACACTACCAGGGATCAAGACAACAGTGCAAATGATGATGCTTTCGGAAGGGTTTGCTTGGCGGACTCTTGAATGCAGTTCGACTAATTTGGGTGCACAGTTTAACAGCAACAGCTGCTCATTAGGCAAATGATATCGTATCTGTCCATGGCACATGTTAGAAAGCTTCTTCACTCGTGAAACAGCGAGATTTCACATCACTCCAGAAGTGACATATAAGTGAATACTGAGTAACTGAAAGTAAAATATCAGGCGCACCAAAACTGCTTAACAAAGATACTAATTTACAAAATATGTTCACGCGTTCTTGGGAAATATGTGCGTTTAAGACCGGTAACTGAGAAAGTGAAGATGCACAACCTTCGCTGTTTGGTTCGTGTACTCCGTATGCCGACAGAGCTATTGTCCCACCACTCAATGTTCACTGTGACTGCTCATAGTTGGAAGAAACTCTAAAGCGGCCAAGCGATTACGTGGTCAGGGACTATGAGATCTTTGACCTTCCTACTGGCCAAGGTTGGTAGGTGCGGCATATTTTATTGTGGATCATCCAGACTGCTGGCAGGAAACACTCTGATGATGTGTGACAATCAACTGTAAGCATGCATCCGAAAACCTGTTGACCGTGTTCACATTTATTTAGCCCTCATTTAATTCGCTCTCCTTCTTTCCCATCTTTTTCTTCCTCATACTTGTGTACTTATTCATTACTACTGAACGTCGTAGACACTTGTCAGACTCAACAGCAGTCAGATCCCTAGTACCCACAGAGATGGCTCGAATCTGAAATTGTTGATTATTTACAAAATTGGTGTTATCAGTACAGGCTCATCCCAGTTTTGAGTAAATCAACGGATTCTCATGCGGTCAAACGACTGAAGTAACCGCCTGGTATTGTGAGCGAGTGGGCTGATAACTAGAAGTCTATAGAAGTAGCAGGCGATGGGAAGCCCCTACCTTTGATAGGGGAAATATGTAGGTGCATCCCTGATATTGAATTAGTTCAAGTGTTCAAAGTGGACTGACTAATCTTTCCCAAGTCTGTTATCACAAGAAACGGAGCTAGTTTAGAATACGACTTCGCTTCACATACTATCTGCGGACGATTGTTCACAAACCGTGGAAAGCCGTCCAATTCTCATGAACTTCGTGAATTGTACCGTACTTACTGTTGAACAGATGATAAACCTTTGTGGAAACAGGTTTTTGCTAACCAGATTGTCGCCATTTCGTTGACTTTCTGCACGTCTCCGATTTTCCAACCATCTTTACATATGGTATGATGTATTCCATAAATGTTACCATTTCTAACTTAGTTCAGCTTATTAGTAGTAAGTAGAGGTACGTGATCGATTACATAAATCCATAAGTACCTGTACATCCTGAGCTGCGAATACCCTCCTAGATGTAATCAACATCCGTAACCTCCAAAAATAGAATTTTTCAGTATACGCTCGTTTTGCCCCAAACCGGTTGCGAAAACCAACAGCACTGGTCACAGTCATGACATTTAATTCAAATTCCACATTCAAGCAGGATCGGGTTTTGGCTTTGTTGTTGCAACAATGAAGTAAGTAGCTTCACAAAACTACAGTGTGGCAAGTGCCAGTAAGAATGCAGTTTGTTTCATTTTAAGTTCGTATATCATAAAAACCATGGTATGAAATCTTATTTTCCACAAGATATCGCTCGTCATTTCATCAGATAGCTCTTGCTCAGTGAAGGATCGTTTTTTTTAATTACAGTTCACATTATCTAATATCATGCTTACTGGCTGTTCGATATTTTCAATCAGTAACATAATCACGTGTAAGTGGAAGATAATTTGACCACCATATACACTTGATTGTAGTTTACGCGATCAGCCGGACAGCTAAGTTGGTCTTTTTCGAAGTGAATCACTAGACGCTTGTTTAGATGTCAGTATTAGACGAACTTACCACGAAACAACCATCGCCAGAGTTCTGATCCCGATCATGACAAGGCTGTGCACTACTGAAAATCCCAACTGTAACGACATTCAAACGTAGCGATTCTTTTCAGAAATGGCTGAATGAAAAGTCCACGAGGATGCAAACGCTGCAACTAATTGTGAATGGTGCTCAAAGCCTATTAGGCAAAACTGTGTATTACCTACTAATAATTTCTGGTATGCTTCTGTTTCTACTGCCTCAACGTCAACCTAACTTAGACAACCTTACCCCAAATCTCTGTCCTAACGAGGACTTTCGGTTCGCATGTGCTCCAATCAATGGAACGCACGTATCTAGCATTTGTTGCGAAGTCTGAATAAATGTGAAAGTCGCAACCACATATCAGTAACGTTTAATGGTTGAGGTTGTCAAACGACGCGAACGGTTGAACGGATAAAATACTATAGGCCAGCCCCAATCTAAATCGGTAACCGTTACGCATGTTCGATGTTTGATCAATAAAGTTACACGGACATCCAAAACTTTCAAGTATGAGTTACGCAGTAATACGGTCAACGAACTGGTCGGAAACACTATGACCAGTTATCTGGGTGTACTTGACAAATGTACGTCATTAGCATCATACTTAAACGATTGAATTGATGGTTTTACTTAAACGGCTGGAGAGATTAAACAATATCCCGAAATATATATCTTCTGTTCGTTTTGATGAATTGGATGCTGGGATCTACTGTTTCAAATATTGTTTCCGTGTATCCTGTGGTGTAAGTGAATGCGCTGTCAAATGGAGTCCTCAAGCGCTTTGAAGCAGACAGCTCAGGTTAGTTTTTCCACTCTATAATCGTGTAGGATTGTGTGAAATTTCCGTCATAGCAGCAGCTGATTGAGTGTTGATGACGCTGTTGTTGATAGCCTGGAAAACTTATTACCTTGCTTACTAGTGATTGTAAGTACACGGTGGAAAGAGAAACAGCTTAAAAGAAAACTAACAGAAACTATTCAGACGTAAATGTATGTACAATCCAGTTGCATCAGCGGGTACCAAATTTGTTCAACTCATCGATTTCTTATTGTCTTACATCCGGCTTCGTCATCCCCATGACTTCCTGCAACAAAACGTCATCGTTCTCCTTATCCAGGGTGCATAGCTTTAAAACCGCGACAGTTTATTAAAAGTCAGTATAATGTTATTTATGTGTTCATAAACGAGAAGACTGAAGTCATTGTAACTGTAGCAGGTTATGCATATCAAGCGGACAGTTATTCAAGAGAAATCTTTGCTTCCTATATCCGGACATCGGAAGTGTTTCTCTGTCACCCTCCAATTATCACCCACACATTTTCACACACTCTCTAAACGACACTGAATATGACCACTACTAATTGTATTCGAAATAGTATGGCAAGGTAAATCGGACTTACTAGCGAGCATGTGCCTTTCTGATTGATACAGTGTGGTTGTGTGAGATCCGGCCGCTTGCGGAGAAACAGTTTGTCCTGTCCGGTAAGCTAAAACGAGCATAAGCGATTGTGGTTTAATTGGTGCACACGCGTTTTCAGACCAGTAGGGAAAAGACGATTAGAGAAAGGTGGTGAGAAAAGCGAAACAAAATGCTTTAAACGAACAGGATAACGTAAACGTCTAATGAAACAACCATTTTTATACTTCTAACAATTGGAAAACACTCAACAGAGAACATAGCTGCGTCAGTTGGACTCTCATTATTAAAATAGCAACACACTCAATCGATCATTTCGTTCAGAATTTCTGTCCTAACACAAAAAAAAACGAAGTCTGATGAAAGATAACAAAAAAATAAAATAGCTGAGTAGGTAAAAGTGAGTTCTGGCGTTCATTGTGACGATGTGTTAAACTGACGGATATGTTGGAAAACTAAGCAAACGTTACGCTGTTAGACAGTAAGCTGAGTTGACCAAACCATTATCGATCCGGTGACGTAATCATACAGAACATGTACTTCCATGAGCTGATAGCATTTCTTGTCATGCACGGGCAGAGGTCCACATCGGAGACTGATGACTGCTAATTAACTACCCGACAATCATGCAGGGCAAGTCAACATGCCGATCAGCTGATATTCAGTATGGAAACATTAGAGCATATTCGCAGGTCGCGACCAGCAAAAAGATGGGCAAATTTAAATCACAGACCTGTTGTCACCACTTGGTAATTTCACACAAAGACGAAAATCGGCCTGCGGGTTAGCATCCAGGTTTATCAATTGACACTGTTCTGTCAAATGTCTGTGTTGCCAACAGGGTATGACGTCAGAACCACTGGCAGTCTTTTTATGGTGTTTTTCAGAAGGGATGTTATAGCAAAATACCGAACACAAAGATACTTAGTTATCCGGTTGTGGAGCCCGTTGAACATTCCAAATGATCAAAGCAACGGTTGCCGATATGTATACCAATTGGTATCCACGCTGAAGTTAGAGGGGCTCCACACAATTCATAAGTTAATAGACCGCAATGTCAGACTGTATGAAGACGGTAAGCGGAGAATTTCAATGTAGAAACTGTGAGAAAGACTTCGAGTATATCTGCTGTTTTAGTTGAATACTGCTCGTTGATTCTCGGTCATCATAGAGATCAAGGATAATGGGAAAACGAGGGCATAATTTCGGTCAAAAAGAAGGGACACGTGACCAGATGACAAGACCGCTATGACTACTCATTGCATTGTGAGATTGTGTGTTTTGTCCCTCTGTTTAAACTCAGCGTGAATGATGTAACACAAAGTGACCAGCAACACAGTACACGTGATGAGAAACAGGAGGGGGCGCAAAAACAACAGTTATCATTTCCAGTTGAACATCATTCAGGTTTAATCGCAGCTTTTGCATCCAGATAGATTTTTCAGCCAATCTCTTTAAAAAAACACTAGACTCAAATTTCGTTCACATTGGAGATCGAAAGAAACTGACTGGAAAGTCTATTTGAACGTGGATGCTGCGATCAAGCGTGAGTGATGTTCAACCTGAAATTAACCAAATCCCCGACCACTCATCAGTGGATTTACCTTTCTACTTTATTTACCCCGTTTCTTTAAATGTACCGTCAGATAGAATGAACAGAGCAACTTGAAACACTCAGCTGACACTGACCAACTTATGACGTGCACTTTTCTCGCGGGAGACTTATGATGCATTGATGTAGTGAACATATATCGCCCAAACTATTCTTCACGAATTCACAGACCAAACAAGAAATACGGATACGTCTGTGAAGGTTTCATCGTCGCGGTTGCCCGGACCGGCCAGTCACGTCGGTACGGTCAGGCCAACGTGTACGCGGAAAGCGACTTATTGGACAAATGTCCGACAGTGTTTGACTTCGGGAATTAGTTTTGAACTGTAGAATGACGAGGATGAGGAAACTCAGCCAGTGAGTCACTGGTAGGTCACATGCAGAAAATGAGTCGGAGCTGGACGGAGAAGAAATTATAAGCTGACAAGATAACTGTACATCCTCGAATAACACGTCTCAAGGAGCGACATCATCCGCGGTAGTGCTCGACAGGAAATAACAGCTAACAGAAAAGATAGGCATCTTATGAGAATTGGCAGTGTGATTGTTTGTCTCCAATCATACTTACACCACGTTTGTGCGCACTGCGGCTGCGTGGTTTCGATCCACTCCCCTATGCATTCCTGTTCTCGGCAAGGCGCAGAAGAGCAAGGGCGAGACCGGAAGTGGAGCGCTATGTGTGACATGATATTAAGTGGAAACGAATCATCTGGACAACTACATCCAGATTCACTATGAGATACTGCTGGAAGACGGTCAGGTCCCTGCAGGACAGTCTACACGTGTACTGGTAGCAGAACGCGGCGCGACCCAATCATCTAGCTTTGTGTAAGCTCAATATTACTGAACACTGTGGGTAGTCTCAACCGCCTGCCAATTGTAGTTCTTATCCATGCTTTCTGTTTTACTTGAGAATTATGGTTTGTGGTGGTGCTGATGATATGCGTACATAACACCTTGGACTATTTTGGATTGTCCCAGTGTAATCGTCCAACGGTAAGCTAGCTGTCCAGCTACAATCGGAACACATACTCATGCGACTGTCACGAAGACTCGAACGTGCTTATTTAATCACAACGACGGTCACAATCAGGGGGGTAAATCAAGAGTTGAGCACGTTTAGCAATGTGTAGCTGTGGTTCTGTCAACAAAAACTAGACTGACTTCCAAAATATTGGTTCGGTTAACTTAAAGTGCTCGCAACGAGAGTGAGACAAATTCATGGCTGGCCCCGTTTACACGACAGCAGACTGTCAGTTGTGTACAGCGCTACAATTGATCTATGTTGGTGGTGTTGCTTAGGCTGGTATGCATCAGGGTGGTGCACGAGTTTTGCTTACATTTGTACATGTCGACAGGGCTTACAGTTTAAAGACAAAATGAACTGTTGCCAAGCCGACGAATGATTAGTCAGCTATCCGTGCGGTTTGGACAACACAGTCTAAGAGATGGAGATGTCAGTCGCCTCTTATGGACGAGTATGTCATCACAGCAATTCAAACAGAACAGTTGAAAATGGTCAGGAATGTGTACTTAGTTCATAGCATACTTAGTAGCCTTGATTGACATGGTTGTGTAAAAACTTTCTAGTAAAAACGACGGAAAAAATAACACGTGTCTGTATAAAACTGGCTATACGAAAGTCCGAAAATAATCAGAAATTCTCGTTCGCATCTCATGGACTTGGACTACTGCGTTTTCATTAAGTTTGTTTAATAACTGTAAGGGTGCCACACATTTCGTATCGTCTGCTTACTTATACAGATAAAAGACAACTTTTACTCACATATAATCACACAGTACACACAACTAGAGGCATGTAATTTTTCAACGGTTGAATGAATCAGTTCAGACGTATCAAGTCAAAATTGTTTCGCCCCATATCTACATAAACACTTCCATCGAAAATTGACTATCGGACTCTGAAGTGTATTAAGCAGACTTGTAGAGTTTCATAGGAACAAAAACAAAGCAATCATGCATATTCTATGAGATCTAAGCAGACAGTTAGAGGTGTGCAGTTTTGGAACAAAATACAGCAAACGCATTGGTTAAGATTTGCATTATCATCACCATTACAATTAGTTCGTAACTTAGTAGAACATTAACTGATTCCATGTCGTCCGAATGCATCCTACACTTGCCAAGACAGATGGAACGATCGAAAGACTCAACTCTGCTTCAAAGAAGTCGGGTCGTAGTAGCCAAAGTTTGTTGTTAGTTTAAGTTTGATTGAGTTGACGGTAACTTAGAAAGCACCAATCTGTTTTCATCTATGGGTGGCATCGGCCAAAACACTAACAGCTGCATCAGTTCACGTGTTTGCTTTGGCACTGAGTCCCATCCATGTAAAATGTTGCTTTCTGATTGGTTCAAACAGATACCGAATGGTATGCTCCAACTAGTTTGCTGAAAAACTGAGACCACACATGCTAATCTCTCTGGGTAAGTTGTAGACCGGCACTTTATCAGGCTTAAAGTGACCAACAGAAAACCAATGAATGTAATTAGTGGCTTGCGTATATTCACTGTTTTGTTGCGGAAAATTGTACAGTTATGTTACTGATGACATTCACGCAGTTTACACAACCTCATTGTCATTTACTTATATGTCGAGTACTACTTGGTGCAGCGTTCCCCGACTAATCGCCTACTTTTGGAAATTTGTTTCAGCCAAACAACCCCTTCCAGCCATGCACTTAGTGAACTTATACAATAATTTGTTTAAAATAACCATCGCTTCAGATATGGTGAAAAACCTCTACTGGAACAACTGGTTCATTACTAGTTCACGCGGTCGGACCGATAGCAAGTCGGTTACTATATTTCTGCAAATGACAAGTTTTTATGACGGTGCTAACTGAGGTCAAGCAAGCTACCGGGAGGTGAGATTTCGGGCGACCCAGACACCGAGCCTCAGACAGAGACCGTGCAAGCGGACATGAAAGGGACTGGAAAGCATGGGATTACTGACGGACAAACTCCCAAGGGAGAAAACCCTCAAGGCAAATCTGCTTTTAGCTTTAAGCTAGTTTCATCACACATTTGCACACGTTTATTGACAGAACATTCAACAACTTAGCGGAAACAAGGCGATTTGCTGCTTCCATTACCTTTTGAATAATCATTGTTTACGTGCTCCTTGATGAAATTGTCCAGTCATTATTTCCCAAACGACCTTCATTAATTCACCCGACTCAATACAGCTCCATCGCACTCGATTGCTGACCACAGCAGAAATTAACGTGACAATGTTTACTGAGAAACAGTGTACGTACGTAAAATCTTTGTGAGTGGTGGTCGTGAGTTATGTACTTTCTATGTTTCATCGGCATAGTGTGAAAAATCTAAACTGTTCCTGTTTCTATGACCAAAGTAAACAACAGGTCAGTGAAATTGGATGAAACGCTGAGATGAGCAGGTAGCCATGATATGAAGATGGAATTCCTTAAGACAAACTGACGGCTGGATTACCAATGACTTAAAACGTCGAGAAAAGCTTGCGAACATAGGCAGTGACCCGTCCAGCAGTCTTCCATCAACCTGTCAAAGTATTTTAGCTAAGGTTTTATCGTACACACACAGAATACAAGTAATAGAGAGGGCGGAATGCTCCTAAGAACTACGATGTGATTGTAACTTATTCCTGACCTAGTCAACACAAAATAGGCGGGTGTATACACATGTGTACGTTGTAGGAAAATTTTGACGACAAGGTCGAATGACTTTAGAATTCGTTGTTTGGATCAGCCTATTCTGCATATAAATGTGTTCACATCGCAAAAACCTGATGCACACAAAGACTGAAAACATTTTCGGTCTTTTGGTTAGTTTAATAGAGCACCATATGCACTTACGCTTCACAGTCGGAACTAACGGATTTCATCGGTGAACATCAAGTGGAATGAAAAAGATAAATAGCATGGACAAACAATGTATAGAATTGATCGGGAACTAGTGGAAATCACATACTGTTTCAGATCAAGTTATCCGCTTGATTCCAAGACAGAACAATTTAAATCTATTTCGTCGAGTTTTTTTGCCGAGAAAAAACAGCCTATTCTTCAGACTAATATGAATACAAAAATTAATATTTTACCTGTATAAATAATCCAGACATGTGGAAACTGTTACTACCCATATAAAAACAGGATGGAGTCCCGGATGATATCCCTTACCTAATCAGACGGGTTTCAGTTTTCGAACGAAGTAACAATCCAATATCTTATCCCCATCCAGTTTCACTTGGCTTTATTGAGTAATGAGTATTTGTTGACCGTGTGTGCCAGAGTCTATGTTTGACCCGATTGAATCAACTACTTTACCACATCGTTTGTCAGCAATAACAATTTCATTGTTGATCATTGATGGTGATAACTTCTTATCAGGACAGTAGCCAAATTGGATTGGATAAGATGTCATGACAACGTAGTGTGAGTGAGCAATCGAGCGAGATTTCCGAGTTCCCGGAGCAATCATGTACCTAGGCCATTAGATCACGTGTTACTTGGAATAGGTCACTACTATCATTGTTATGGATCCAACTGTAATCGACTTTTCTTATAATTGGATCATTTACAAAAACCCCTTGGGTTATGCTACGTTTAAACGTTCAAACGGCTCCTACTCACTGTCGGATCGCTCCTCCTTTGAGTGTGATATGACCACCTTCTTGTGTGTGAATGATGTCATCAAAGTAGGTCTTCTTCTAGTATCAGTCTGAACGAATTCCCAGCTTTCTTGTATAACTCATCCAAACCCAGACATGATTATTCGGCCTAAGATCCTATATGCATGGTAGTCAGCACAAACTGTTTAATCCAAATGAATATGTGGACTCATCTGCACTGTGCAACAAGTGTACGGTATTACAATGTTCTGCTATCTAGACCGTAAACTAATGACTACACATCGTCTTTCAATAAAATGTTGTAGGTCACTACAACATGTGGCCTTGAACGTAGTAATTACGTAAAAACACATGCATTTGCATTAAGCCTTGTTGGCCTTCTACTGTCTAATTAAAATCCATCAGTGCAGAAAGGTACTGTTTTCAGTGGAGTTTCGTTAACTAGAACATAACGGAACCAACTTAATATTGTCCAAATGTGTGTACATCACAATGTTACAAAATGTTACTTGAAGAGGCAAAGCACACAAGCACCCCTGTCGGGCAGAATCGGATGCACATGGTTAGAGAGAAAAAAGAAAACACGAGACAGCCAGTTGTTCATTGCTCAACAAAAGTACTGACATGTTTCCAAACAAATTTCAGTGCATAGTTTAAAAGTGCATTGTAATTACAATTTCTACGGAATCCGCATATCTTTCAAACATAAAAACAGCTCTCATTGACTATCGCAAAGTTTTTTGGCTGTATTCTTTTCACTTACTGCAATGCAGTAGAATCTGCGTAGATCTTCAGTATAAACACACGATTACTTTTGTTGTCTCCCTGTAGAAAATAGTTCAGTAATTCAGCTGTAAGTTCCGTCAGTGTTATTCACACAATCATATTGGGTTACATCGATTTCAAGATCCATTTGACATTTAGACATTTCCAGAGTCGACAATAATGTTGTTGAATTGTTGGTATGTTGCTGGCTCATCCTCAGCCGTATGATGCCTATGACTTCTAGTCCTCCGACGCTTTAAAGTGTTTTTATTCAACCCGTTTGAGAGTCATGACTTGACATGATGTCAACATCCAAAATATGTCATAAGGATACCGCTAAGTGTAACAGTTCTAAACTGTTTTCTGTTACTAATTTCTGGTCATCGAGTAACGAGGAGTTGTATATCTTGCAAATTGGGAACTATAACACTACCAAGACTAAGTGACCTGGTGACCCAAAAAGGTGGAGCACATTCACGTCACGTTTTCGCCGCGGTTATTTTCCTTGACGTTTGTTGTGGGTGAAAGTTCGATCCTATCAAAACATAAGCCAAGCCACTCAGAATCACTATATATATATATATATATATATATATATATATATATATATATATATATATACGTGGATGTGCATGCGTTTACTCAGGGTTGATGTCATGAGGCCGCTTGTGTTACATCTAGTTCCACAAAGCGACAATCCTGCGTAAACCAGGTCGCAGTTGTCCATCACCCTAGCTATTTCTGTCACAATGATGGGGCAGAAAACCGGAAGTAATGAGAATGCTGATAACCACAGTGTTCTGAGAAAATCGTACACACACTTCGATACCGGTTTTCATGTGTACTGCACTTCTGTCTTTCATGAAAATCCAGTGGAAGAGGTCAGCCGATTGTACGGTGGGACGGTTTAGAAGCACACCAAACACAGTCAATGTTTACGTACTTTTTGACGAAAAAAATTGGAGAACTATTGAAAACAGTTTGCACAAGCAGTCGCGTACAAGGCTCAGCTGAGAACTGCGGCCATGTAGACACAGCTGAGTGGGATTTCAGTCATCAAAAACGAGTTCACCTAGCAGTTAAGTCTGACGCCAGAAAACAAACTGAAATCAGCCGGCAAAACCGCTTCGCTCTTCTGAATAAAAACTTATCAAATACGCTTACGGATATGAAAAAGACAGGGTTAATTGCATTCAACAAGTGAAACACCGTAGGCGTGAAAATGGAGTGCAGTCCACGTTCTCGGATGTTTGCATAGCTTATCGATTGAACAGTGACAAGGTGGCTAATTTACTTCGTATTTGCTTCGCTCAGATTGGTGTCTACATCGAAACAGCTGTGTGCTTGAACAACTGTGGTCTGTCACTATTTGCACGGAAGTTTTATTATAAATTGGAGAAAATCATGCTTCGTATAATAATTTCGCACTTGACCCAGTGCATGTAGTACAGCAGTCGCCCCTCACAGTTTAGAGGACGCTGGTATAAGGGCTAGACATCTCGCTGATTTACAGGCTTAATGTTTTATTAATGTGTGTGACTCGACCGTCGACCTGCGTGGCACATGTGTACGAGCTGGTTGAGCTCCATGTTGTAGAACAGCAACAAGTCTCAGACACAACCAGGTGACCAGGCGGTTTACGTGCTCTAGCTGCATACGCACTGGTTCCTGTGGATGCCATGAGTCTGTCCACATGGAACTCGAACAACGCAGATAGATATAGACTGACCCCAACTTGTTCTAGATGCAAAACGCTTCTGTCAATATAGTCCGTTCACAGTTTTTGTAAACGGATTGGATTGTCCGCGAATTCCTAAATACTTCTTCTGGAGTGCCATTGTTGCCTCCAGTTCTACCAGATCTCTGGTTAGGAGGTTAAAGCATAAGCTGATCAGATGATTGCTTGGTATCAATATTGGTCACATATCATGGACGATGTTCCGTAAGGTTCCAGTCTAAAGCATCTGTTGTTCACATCACTGGTTTTCGCATCATCCAGCATTTTCAGCTAACCAATGTTGTTCCACGTCGATTGCACCAACCCTAGGATGCATAAAAGATATGGAAACTCACAGAGGGGGCGGAAACATCCTAACCAGTGCTTGGTGAACAACTGTGTGCCGTTCAGTGCGAAAAACTGTAAAACTATGTATGTTTGGCAGCAAAGCCTTGCTGTTTACTACTTTGGCGATGCCAAATGAGACATCTCAGGATATGAACGGGACTGTGGGACTCTAGCAGCAGACAATTTAATTCTGTCCAACAATTTTGCTACCAACGCCAAAAACATAAATGACACTAACCTGTAATCTCATTTGCGAAATGTTCGATCACAGTGTTTAATCTGACAATCTGCCCCTTTCCCAAAAACAACTACGCATTCGTCGAAAATACACACACATGGTGAGAAACGTATCATAGGGTTCAAAAAAACCTACCAACCGCAGAGATTAACGATATCAAGTCAGCCACCAACTGGTTTTCATCCGCTGAACAAGGACGAACACCTAGGAGTAGAGCCGCTGTAAAGCAAGGATGTAGAGTGGACTTTCACTACGCAGAAAAGTTTTACAATGAGGGTCTACTCACACTTAATTTCACCGCTCAAGATTGTGCATTCACAGTTCTGTCGGCTGTGAAACCCAAACGCTCCTCTAAAACCGACAAGATCATGAGCGATAACATTCAATGCACGTATCCTGACCTCTGATCTAGCCTATCCTTAGTGATCACTAAACACGTAATTCCGCTAGAACATTGTTACACTTTGGTTGTGCCCAAAACTGGTATGTCTACCTAACAGTCACCTTGTCCACATTTTATTAAAATTTATCACCGATTTTCCTTTACAGTTCAACATGTTTAGTCCCCACCCAACCAAGAGACGAAAAATCATAAACACGAAGCTTTCTTAATCTACTCCCTCCATAAAACCACTTGAACCAGTTGTCATGTTAAACACTTCCAGACATACGCCTCCACAGCATCCGAATTCTGCGGGTCAGTGGAAAGTATATATATTTGAATGAGGTGCTCGAACCATGTTACTAGCTGCAATGTTAGGTGAGATTACCTGAGTGTTTGTATGTGTAACACAACTGAACGTTTAGCAGCATACAGTATACCGGGTAATATCACTAGCTGAGACCAGTAGGTAGAATTACGAGTGAATTTTTCCATATTCTTTTGCAGATTTACGGATGTATCGATAGGCTGCTTATCCAGTGTAAACGCCCCATCAGACATCGCCCACAATGTCAATTAAGTGATTGCCAAGATAACACCTCTCTAATGCAGTCGACGCGCACGAAAGGTGGTTTATTGCAGTCCGGAAAACTCGATTATTTTAAGACAGAAAGCTGATGGAGAGGAAAATAAATTTTTCATACGCTCACTAACTCAAACTTGAATGTTTAGCATTTGTGGTGCCATTAATTGAGTGATATTGCAAGTAATGGAGATGTCAACCCAGGTGTGTGAAAATTTAAAAGTAGACCGTTGTATTGGCATTTAACCGATGAACAATTCCATCCTCAGTAAGCAGTTAATAAGTTGATGGCATATTTGCTCAGTGCTCTCATGGAAACAATGAACTGAGCTCCAAATAACGGGAGCAAATAACAAAAAACTGTGGGGTTAGAAAAGGTCGGATGTGCGAGTATTAAGCCTGTGCACTCAGAAACAACGACGGACTATAGTATCCTGCGTCCGTTAGACCCATTAGATAGTCCGAACCTGATTGATAAGAGGGAGAATGGACCCCGACTGATAAGGTTCAGGTTCCCTAATGTGTTTAACAGGTGTACGTTACCACGTTCCGTTGTAGTGTTTGAATGTGTAGGTTTACACTTTTCTCCTGGGTAACCTGTAATCGGCTGGAAACAATATGAAGCACAGTTTGTTAGCCCTAGATGGGCATTTTGTTACATACAACGAACCGAACGAATCACATGAAGTCGGAACCAGGAACAGAAGTGAAGTAAAAATTATATGGTGAAAAATCCGTCAAAATCAAATCAGTTTCAGCATCATAGTTAGTTACTTTTTGGTTCATGAGCTCCGTTTTACGTGTATGAATAGCAAAGATCCGATCGGCTTAAACAAACGTCATGAGCTTTGACCACTTGAAACAATGTGAAGCACTTAGAGGGGTCCATGCTTTGGCCGTTCCTGAATGAATGGCCAGAGATCGATGGTGCAAGCGGTCGGATGAAAGCCAATGTAATCTATTGAAGTTGCGAATTTTGTTCACTTAGAAATTTGCTGTGCCATTCAAACGATTCTTCCTGGGTAGCAGACACCTGAGCTACACCCGAACCAATAAGTACAATGAGAACTGCCGAGAATTGGCCTGACCATCTTCGTAGTTGGCAAGTTTATGGCTGATGACATTGAAGTATATGATATCATTCCATAGTCTTCTGGGTTGTGTTTTCAAATGGATTATGGAGACTAACTGGTTCAGGCATGTAAACATACCAATGAGATCTCAGTCCTATGACACATGAGATTAACATACGTGTGTGTTACTGTAGACAGGAAAATGTGTAATCATAAATTCCATCACATTCATGGCAAACTTCATAGCTAACTGAGTTGTTTGGTGTTGTTTGTCAAAATCAAGTGTAACAAATGAACATACCATGAAAATAAAGCAAACTTAAGACCTCGCTTCATGTAAAATCTAGCAACACAACTAAGTTTTATGCTGTGAGCCTCTGAATTATGGTTTCGTCCATCCTCTGTAACTTCACATATTACGTTGTTTGAAATACCTGTCGGGTTTTAATCTACGCTAACGTTACGATAATAAGCATGGCTATAATTATCCAAAAAACTGACAATGCGGTCACCATTCAATCAAGACACATTAACTTTTCATCTGTCCTAATTTAACTGTGACCAGTCAGGCCTTTGAATTTTTCTTTAGTCCATCCAACCCTATTCATTTAAACAAAACTAGGTCATTTGAGAGGAAATTTCTCATTTGGTATGAGGTGCTTAATGGTGGTAAATCACCAAACTCATTTTGTGTTCATAAAATTAAAAAAACCAAACAGCATGACATTTCCACTGACCATTTTATCATAGCAGTGCTTATGACAACCCAATTCTGAGGACACTGAGACCAATGAACATACAAACTGCACCTGATAGGCACATGCATGGTTTTTTCGTTTAGGCTAGTCTGTGGCACCGTGGTTCGATAATTGAACGAGTCCGCTCATGGAAACATCAACATCACTTCTTATTCCCTATCTAACTAAGCTAACACGTGGCTAATGAGCCAGTTTGGTATATATGTGTGTGCACATTTGCTTGTTCAGACAAAAGATAGCTTCTGAACACATGTTGCCAGCTGCTAACAACACCATTTCCTAAATTCAACCCGTCTGGGCGGCACTGACGCGCAACATCCTCACCTAAATCTGTTCTTGAGATTCGTTCGTTTGTGGTAACGACATTCGGTGGCAGGTGTGTATGTGTATCATTATTCAGGCGACCTGCTGCGACGAGTGAATTGTCAGGTGGGCCAGATGTTGTACGACTAACCTGGTTGCCAGGGTGAGCGACCAGAACTCGATTGACTTCGTATGTTCTCAGTTGGCAGGAGGCTGATGCTATGGAGCTTCGAGAAAGAGGTTAACTTCAGATACAGATTAGGAACATAGTGATTTCCAGACACAATGGAATACATTATAAGGCTTACTCTCGAGAGTTTTAAGAGAACTCTACACAATGAGGCAAGGTCAAACAGATATATCGTCAAGCCTGAAATACCAGAAAAAAAAACAGACACACCTTAGAGAAGAGTATGGATACCACATATGGCTTCGAAAAGAAAGCTGAAGTTGTTTGAAGTAAAAATCCAAAAGAGCTACTCCGTCCGGCAAAAGATAGCTCCCTCTGTAGGTGGTTTACATGACCAAGTTTTAACTCACACTCTGCTACTGTCTCATGTAGCCAGTTGTCGAAACCTAACATGCTATAACAGCTAACGGTTGTGAGCGTACACATGTACACTGTGCCTTTCAATTCCTATCATTTTCTATGCTACAGGACAGCACATCAGACGTGTGCTTTTCTGATCCATAGGATGAGTTAAGTTGGGAGATATTGTATGACCATAGGACCACATGATGCCAAGTGGTAATGAGAAGTGGCAGAATTCCTGTTAACAGATTAACAGTGTATTGTCTATTTTTAACGAGGATTTCCCAAATACACTACAGAGATAGATACCGTGCCATCTTGTAACCAGGGTCATGTGATCTGAAGAAAGAAGCAGAGAAATAGAATCACCATGGATGGGGTTGCTCGTCTATTACGATAGTCAGTCCCGGCGAAGCTGCTCATAACAGCTGCAGAGATAATCCCACTTAATATCTTTCAGAGGTTGATCCGATGTGTCAGCAAAGTAGTTATGAGACGCGAATGCGTGCTAGATGCTCATATCATATTGCGACTCTAACAGTAAGCCTGAACAATAGAGGTCGTTGTGCGCTGTGTTGCAATGCGCGTGGCTTCCATAACAGTGGAAAAGTATGTTTAGTACTTACGAACTACCCCGGCGAACTCCACAACCACATCCTAATATTAACAGACAAGTCCAAGTTGCATTGGGAGTCTAACCAAATACATCATGTACCCATTGTTGTAAAAACCTGAGATGTTTATTTACATCAGTGAAGCGTTGGCCTATTAGTGAACAGTTTATTTTATAGACTACACCTTTGGAGGCAACAGGCTGACTGAAAAAATGATGCTACTTGACTTACACACAAAAACACACATTCCTTTAATGAACATTTCGTTTCGCCAAATACGGTGCATGTGTTGCATCTTCTGAAGGAAGACATAAGGAGCATTCTAGTGATGTCAGTTGGAACTCAATAGGGCTTTCCACTATGGAGAAAAACAAACCAAACAGGATTAGTTGGATTCGAACTTCTACAGAAGAGTGTTATTTTGTCTAACAGTATACACAGCTGCATGGATTACCGTTAAATTCACGGAAAATGAATCCCACATGAGTCACATTAATTAATACAGGACGTTGTGTGGTATGACAACCGAATATCTATGCAATAAAACCGTCTTAATCTATTGCTTGCTTCTAACTGCTGTTGTGCTCACAGTTCTGCAGGCCGGAATAAGAATGCGTATCTACTATCGCTGTTTCAAGAAAAGATATTACACCGTACACCGTACGTTCATTTTCGTTGCCCCTGGTTTCATTGCTCAAAGTTCCCCTTCACAGTCTCTATATACTTCGCCAAGAATTTTGGTGGCGGAACTGATGGACATTAAAAACGTCACATGTTGATCGTATATATTTGATGCCAACAGAGGTCAGGGTGAGGTGTCATATATATTTGAAAAAGTTACGTTTCAAGGGCCTAATTCTGAGTAATGTACTGTGGATCTTTTATCGACTGTTCGAATAAATTGGAGCCATCCACATTTCAAAGACCAGAGAGCTTTACAGCTCAAGCTTCCAGTGACTTTATGCACGTAAGTTGAATATCGCTCCCAGATGATCGAATCTGTCGCACTCTCATACAGGCCCATTCGAAAAGAACCGGTAGACGGGAGTTCTGTTCTCGTTGGAGCTCGTCATTGGTGGATATCCTTTCCACAACGGGGGTCAGAAGTCCTGACATACTTTCACGATGCAACTGTGTTGATCGTTGTTCTATACCATTTTACATATCTGTTTCCATTTTAGGCACAAGATTTTCCATTTCATGCAAAAGCAAATCCCTTTGGTGCATTAGGATTTCCACGTTAGAAACTTGGACGTGACGGCAAGAACGCGATTGCTCTAACTAGCCGGAAGGAACAACCAACCTTAATTAGTGCACTTCGGATTGGCTACTTTGATAGAAGAAGTGGTACAGGTTATTCAAAGGGCGTCAGCGGCTTTGCTTAATGAGAACAGGGTTATGAAAAATACAGTGTAGCGAACAAGGTCGTTTTCAGTGATTCATCATCAGGCTAAATACATCACATTTATATCACATTTTACAAGGGAATCATGAAGGGGGTAAACATGGACGGGTGGTTTATGAAGTCAGTAAATTGGACGTCAAACTGCATCAAGTACCCACTTGAACAGTGGTTCTTGACAGGCTAACAGAGTGGGGGGATGGCCAAGGCAGATCCAAAGTCTAAACAAAACGCTTCTGGATACACAGAGGTGGGTTAAACAGACGAATTCCAATAGCTTCCGCTGTGGACAGAATTCTATGCCTCACCGCCCTCGACTGGGTGACCTTAACTCGGTAGATAGGGCGAAATGCATCCGTCATATTAACATAATGATTGGAATCCACCAGGTGCGATAGTATGGCGCTGTTAACAGATTTCGTTATCCCACTGTTGAGCCAAGCTGGGTGGTGTTCCCGGACCCGTTCAGATAGGCGTCTGGTCGTGCGGTCAACATAACTGGTGCCACAGGAACAAGTAAATGAGTATACACAAAATGAGACTGCAGAAACAGGCACTTTATCTTTTAGGCATGGGTACAAAACCGGATTGGATGTGAAGTGGACACGCAACTTAGCGGAGTAAAATGTCGCATTAATTGTATTCGTGAGCCTACGCGTAATAGTTTCGGCTTACGTACCGCCCTTGAAAAGTAATCCGATGTGTACGGTTTTCTTTTCTGCTAGGTGCAGCTGGTCTCTGTCACCCTGCTGTGGCATGGCTCTGTTTATGAATCTTTCCGGGTATCCATTTTGCATGAATATCGTCCGTATGAAGGCCAATTCTTCCGTGATTGTGTCTGTGAGGACACGGTTAACGATCAAAGTGGAGCAAAGATCATCTGACCCTGTCCCCACTAATTCATCAAACTGCGGACCGTGCTGATTCATTTGACAGGTGAAGGGGTGCGAGTGGTTAGGAGTATCTGTGGATCTCACGTCCAATAGGAGTGGGGTTTAGGGTCGTGGTAGACTCCGAGTTGTAATATGAGAATGAATCAGTTTGTGAGAACATTTTCATAAGTTTTCTTGCATACGTGGCTGACGGACGCAATTACACTCGCATCAGTCCCGAAACACGCAGAGGTATTATGGAAGCCTTCGAAATGGACGATGACTAACGCACGGTTTCCCTTCTGAACGGAGTCAAGTGTGATACCGGTTATCAGTGGCATCAGTTAAGAAGTGCAGCCTCGCAAAGGATATAGAAGGAAGATTCTGACAGAATCTGATATTGATATGTTGTTGGGGTGGATTTCCATAGTGACCTCACCGTAAGCGTGGATGGATTACCGTATGCAAAAGACAAACCACATTACGTTTTTTCACATTCTGCAGTGCTAGGTGCTGAAGGTATAGCCCATTTGCCGAAAACATGGGAAGCCACCGTGTAGTCAACATTCAACGTTCACTTGCTTCTCTACAACACAAGGCAACGAGCTTCTGTGGGCCAGGCTGATCTGTCTCACTTGAAAGCTGTGATAATCTGTTCTTTTCTTTACGAGTTGAAGATGTTTATAAAAAAAGGCTTTCTGGGTCATTTGGAAGCACAAATCCTAAGACGAAAACTGTTGGATGATATATTTTTAACTCTTATCAGTGACAAACGCTCGGTTAGCGGTGACATTTGAGAGTTTATGTGTACACAGATGTAAGAATGACTTCAGTTCGATCACCGGGATGAGGAATGGATTACTGTTGTTTACGATAAACTCGTAAATGCTATCAACTGTTTCATGCAGCGGAATTGAAGATCAGATGGCACGATAGGAGGTTCCGTCTACATGAAGCCTACCTGGACAAGAAAATATACGGATTTCGAGAGCTTCTGTCCGGTGCAGCATAACAGAAGTTTAGTCAGGACGCTTTTCTACAGAGTATGGAGGATCTACACAGAAGGCAACCTACAGCCAGAGTTAGGCTTACTGACAGACACCCTATAGGTCAACGGGTACCCCTTGAGATTTATTAGAAAGTACAGCAGAGCCGTCATCTCAACAGTAGAAGTGACGACGGTACCAAAGAGGACGGTGTATTTAGAGTTCCAGTTTCTAAGGGACAGCTGGTCAATAATGACTAGGAAGCGTCAAACAGCTGCTGTATCCAGGACGTATAACGGTGTAAAGCTGTGTGTAGTACAGCGAACGAGAATTCTACCAGTCGCCCCGCTTACGAACAGACGGTGTACGACTGTCACATCTAACTGTTTACACAAATATTCGTGTAGCTACAGTATGAGCTACATAGGGAGGGAAGGCCGACAATTAGCTGTTCGTATTAAGGAGAATGGCTGGAAATACAGTTAAAAACGTCAGGCGTCGGTATAGATGACGATGGACGACATCCAGCATTATCGGTTGCAAGGCGCTTAATACAAATACGACAGAGTCAGAGTTCTTGACGCGTTCTCGGTGCTGCATACTGCAGTTTGTTGAGGCTATCAAACTTCACAGCATCCTGTGTGTTCAAAAACAATTTGTGTTGACAGTGGGGCTACTCTGGATCATTGTCAGAACCAACAGCAGCTCAAGCCATAGTGACGATGATGACAACTGACTTAACTTAAACCCGAATTTTCATATGTTCATCTAAACCAGAATCTGATAACCAAACAGACAGTGCGAACAGTACAATGCGGAAAAGTTGGAGAACGGAAATTTTGGACACGGAATCCGGTTAACCCTGAGAGTCAAACGATTCTATAATTAGGTTTTTCGTGTTTGAGAACTGTCGGCAGCTTGTCCTTAACCGGATGTCATTCCAGATCGGCATCATTTCTCCGTGTATTATTCATCCCTTGTGTTAGTTGGCACTCAGTTCATACTGGAAATATTTTGGTAACGACGTCAGTTATGAACAGGCAGACCAGCACACGGCACTAGCACGAGCGACACAGCTAGCCGAGTTTTAAATGTAGACTTTTAAATGTAGCTCGAGATACACTTGCTCGTCATTGTCAGTAAAATAACGACAACCATGGAGGTGAAGACAGGTGCACAATTGAGGGAAAGAAGAAAAAATTATAACGGTCATTGTAGAAATAAGTTCATTTGAGGTACACAGGCACTGAAGACAAAGACAGAATCGACCAAGACTTTTAACCCCTTCCGAGGACGTCACAAGGCGAGTTTGTGTGTTGCGCCTTGAATCTCGGTCTGAAAGGCAGGAAAGCCCTGCTAAAACAACCACTGTCGTCAAAAATCTCTAGTCACAAATTTCTGGTAGGTACTATCGTCAGTTGCTCGTTTCCCGTCTGACTCGGCGTATGTAAACAGATTACAAGGCGGTTGAAGATGAGTTGACAAGTTCGAGGTAACGGAGCCTGCAAAACAAGACTAGTGCGCAGGACAATCGACATCCATTGTTGGTGAGATGTTTTAACCAAACGCAACTGTTACCTCAGAGACATCTGAGACAACTGTGGGTATCATTCCCACAGGTAGGCCAGATTTCTCACACCAGGTGACACAAATTTTCGAACATCAGCAAGCATTTAGGTGTGTAAATTGCAACTTCTACAGATAACCCACCAGCGATTGCGCACATTCCAAGGAAGGTGAACGTTTCAGCTGTATAAAACAGTTCGTCATCAAAAGTGGCTCCCGGGACAGTTTCGGTGTAAACCCACTGATTTGCTTCATCAGCTCCATCTACTAGCGCTGGCTGGATCATACCCTGAGGAAAAACAGTAAACGATGCGGAAATTCATTGCGCTAGTTTCACTGTTCCGTTTGTATTGTCTCGGATGAAACCGTGCATATTGGAAGTTGTAAAGATGTGCACAGCTCTTCATTCCTGTGTAACCGAAACGTTTCAACCTGATGCTGCAAACACTAAAGTCTCGCTGATGGCAAGCATATCAGTCTAAACATAATTACGGTTAGGGCAATGAGTGTGTTTTAGGTCAGCTTTGTTTGTGCGCCGTTCCTGAGAGTTCGCTAATGTGTGCACATGTGCATGTGTCTGCATACGCTAGTCTCATATGGTTTGTGATGGACGTGTGTCCATTAGGCTAGCTGAGACCGGTTGTTCTTAATTGTTACATTCTTATGCATAGTTTTCACATAGGCCATTCAGTCTGGTTGATCTGTGACTATCAAACTATTGTTTGATCATTGTGGCCGAATTTCGGGGGTTCACAAAGGTTGTGTTGAACAGGCGGCTTGGTTCTTAAAGCAAATCTCCATGTACCAAGACTGACGCTCTAAATCTTGCAGAAAACCGACGGAAGTTTATTGGTCGTAAACTGTTTACACAGTGGTAGTGCACCAATGTAAACGACCAAAACTTCGAGTTCAGACTGTGTAACCTGGGGATGGATGGGATTCCTTCATAACTAAGTTGGCTTGCTATACAATAAATCATCCAAATGGGGTCAGACGAGTTTATTCAAAACTAAGCCTGTTGGACAGATTGGACACAGGTGGTAATATGAATCATTCAAGAATAAGACCTGAGGTGGCCTCATCCTTAAATAACACGTGCCGATTGACCTCAACCGGGTCAACATTGCGAATGAGGCGATCATAACTTGATAATTGAAAACCCGGTCAGAGATACAGGGTGGTACAACCGACGTACCTGGCCGCGCATTCACACACACACACACGTACTGGTAGTCCCAGAGTGTGTGTCGGACAGGCTATCATGAGAACCTGTTCCACACTTGAAATAAACGAGTGACCAACGCATTACAGCCGATGGGATGATAACTGATGCAAATATGAACTTTGCTGATAATCAGCAGGCGCGTTGTATTTTATATTTCCGAGTGAAGATAGAATGGCAACAGTTTAACAGATCTAAATCTCCCTCCCTCAGTTGTCGGCAAACGGCGTCATCAGTGAAAAAGCAACTATTGTGAATACATAGTCCTCTGTCTCCCTTAGACCACCGTATAGCCACAGCTGGTCATTTCTTGAAATCTAACCGACCAGGCGTTAGTCATCGAGAATACCGTAAAAATTTTGCTGGAGAATAAAACATATGTGGCGGAAGCACGATACCAGGAGACGGCGTATTCTTTTGGTGCCTATCGTCAGTCTTTTTCTCTCCGGATGTCTGCACATCCTCAGGCCGGATTATCACCCTCTACTCCTTCGGACTCTGGACATGTGCGTGAGTTGGAACGTGGGATTTATGAGCGCATGTGGCACTGTTCATTTGCTGTTTATAGTAGACATTTCGAGGAATCAAAGCACACAGTCAACTAAGTGTCCGTTCGGTAAGGTAAAGTAATAAACAATGAGCAACAGACTACTCCCAAGGGCTTAGAAGCAACTGTTACAGTTAGAAACAAAAGCCATATGCTCTCGTAAAGATCTGAGAAGCGGGCTGTTTTTGTTTTATTTGTTTTTCTCGCTACCCCTTGCCATTGTGCGGAATTGTCTACCGTTCGCTGTTGCTGAGAATTTGTTCAGTTTCCGGCAAGTACGATGTTGAGCTGTGTAGCTGTTGAGTGTCTTTCATGATACTGAATGGTGATACGTTTCATCCCAATTCCCTACTACTTGCTTATTCCCGTTGACGACCTTATAATGCACAGCTTAGCGCAATTCCCTCTAATGCAGTGGGTACACTTCACCAACGTGATTAGGGGCCAATTTGTTGCGATCGGTATTTGGTGACAGGAGTATGAGTTCACACGATCGTAAACCATTTGTTTGCCGACTGATCAGGACATAGTCCGAACATCTGTCCATCATGGACAGGTCGCATAACACGAGCGGTGCACATGTCAGACTACACTGTACCCGGTGGATTGAATTGGGGAGAGGGTGGAATGAGCGGTAGTAATCAGTAAGGACACAACTTGTCCACATAACTACATCTGTCTTAATAGAATAGAATCATCGCACATGATGGGTGGTCTAGTCTTTGATAAGTGAACCTGATGCACATTATTCCATTCATCACTAACCCTTCAACTTGTGATACGGACACAAATGAATTATCCGTGTCATCTGTGATGAGTATTCATTCAGATGGCAAAACCAGGGTAGATGCTAACCATGCTACCACTCTTTGATCCTTAGCACTCTGTCCACTAGGGTGTCGTTCTGTTCACTTATGTTGTGATAGATATCTCAGTTTCGTTCGTTTCGGTGATAAACACCGAAATGCAACGATGTCTTTGTACTCGGCAGTGTAACAGCAAAGACCGCCAGCCTGAATCGAGAACCACGCACCTGAAATCGATGTTGGGGAGGCGAGCAGCGAACATGAAGAATGTATGAGAGCGGGTCGTACAGGGTTATGGCGCCGTGACCACCAGTGAGTCGGTAAATCAGGTTTCACTGTCAAACGGTGCACACTCGAAATGGATGCTAGTCGAATGGCCTTAAATACGGACGTGGATTTCCACCCATTTGTTGTGCACAACTGAGCCTTCCCTCAACTGGAAACAAGTCGGTGTGTCATACAGCACAGTTCAACTCAATGAGTAATAAGTCAGAATTAACGAACGCAGATATCGTAAGTGCCAAGGTGCATCACCTGTGTGGTTGCTCATCGTAACCTGATACCCAATTTTAAACGAACCTGACTAAAAAGACAAATCCTTAACTAAACTGTTTCTCCTGTTTGTCAGAGTAGGTGCTTACTTATATACATATAATACATAGTTATAGTATATGGAGTTCTAAGTACTCCCCAGGCTGGGAAAGGTAATTTGTTTTGCTCCTGTCCTGTAATATGATCCTTCGTACTGCGAGGCACAACGCTCGTAATCAATTGAGAACCAATGGATGACTTGTTTTTTCATGCGAATTGTGAATCTGGTCTGCGCCTACGTAGGACAGACACGTCAATACCAGTAGTAGGGATCATGGAACCCAAATTTCTGGAGCAGTTGGGATTGTCACAGTCTTGGCCAAACAAGCTCAATGATTAGAGGGGGTACTGGTACATGATCCCGTGCGACAGCTACAGGCCAGTGATCAGCTATTCTTCACTACGGCTTCGGAGTGTAGGAAGATTAATTGTCATACACTCTGATCGTAACTTCGTTTTACTTGAAGACGACCATCTCCAGGGCGGTTTACGTGTAGACTGGTCGTAACTCAGCACTCAGACGTATTCCGCCTCTCTAAAGTGGGCAGCTGATGCTCCGCCAAAGTCTAGAAGGCTACATTCATACACATCGACTTTGTTTCCACTCACTACATTATCTTAAAGTTTTGTCACGAAGAGATAAGTACCAGGTTTATCTACCTCTGTAACTGGTACCTGCGATGTATGCAGTTTAAAGATGTTGCCATTACTGATCACAAAGTTTTGCTTGCCTGCAATAATCCAAGGATGCTGAAGACGAACATTTCATCTCAAGAGAAAATCAGATGATCAGACGGTGAAGTTGTTGAAAACCAAGCCTAAGATCGCGTGCTCCACCCTCGATCACACTGATGGCTCTTTTCCAGCTTTGATTGACCCCACGCGATAAACAGCGTTACTTTGCGGCTGAACACAGTGTTTGGTAAACTGAGAACCTGAATCGACTTGCAATGAAAACCTATTAGCATATTGTTACAATCTGGAACGCACGTTAAACCGCGAGCTCTGACACGTAGTCAGCCTATAGTGGAATAACAACATGTAGTTTAACACGCAATTTAACGTATGTTCTAGATTGTAACATTTGGCGAATGGGAATTAAACAATTGTCCGAAAGTCATGAATATTTCATTCATACCTCCAGATTGTTTTTGGAGAGATGCTGCTTCAAAACCCTCATTATCTGTATGGACGCGCTGGAAGCGACCATTTGAGGACTGTCTTGAGCTGCTCATTGCATTGAATCTTGCCAACAGCCTCACGGAATCACAAAAAGTTTAATTACTCAGACAACATCTGGGCTCTGAAGGTCAACGTCATTTCTACGTACTTCGTGTATATAAAAGAACTTCCTTACATGATGCCCTGGCAACACTAGATGACCTGTGGGGGTTACGGCAGCACGTGTTCCCAGCCCGAATGAATCTCCACCAACTTCGTAAATGTTACCGTGTTACCGTTGCAGTGAAAAACATGAAGCTGTGACGGATTGCAGTCACAAACAGTCGATATGCCATAGTTGTGGGAAAATTCGCCAAATTGCACGCGTATGCCGTTCGAAACAATCGCAATCATCCGATTTCCGCCCTAAAACTCGAGCTGTACGATCGATTGAAGGTCATGAAGAATCAGTTTCCTACTTGATTTCACATAACGCAGCCACGTTTCCTGTAGCAGTACCTCCCTGTACAGTTGACATGAACGTGGAAAGCCACAGCATTTGTCTGGAAATTGACACAGTAGCTTCAGTGACACTTTTTAACAGGAGCGGATTCCACACATGTTTTAGAAAGGCGTAGTGTTTTATTGGATGCATATCGTATACTTTGCACAGAGCTGGTTGGATCGCCAAACTATGTGGCATAGAACGTGAAATAGTATATCCAGTAAACATACTTTTCAAATGTCAAATATGAGAACGTCCATAAAAGTAAGCTTTTGGGTGATTCATTTAGAAGTTGATACCGCAGTGACTGAGGTCAAAATTTGAACGCATTTTTAAGTTTATTTATGCAATCGAAATTTGTAAGTTTGTTTATACTGATCATGTTCCTGGTTACAGTACGATCCGGATAGGCACTTTCTCTCGTGCGATTAGAGATTGTTGATGATCAGCGAAAGTGGCTGAGCGTTCACCTAGGATAATTCAGTCTTGCTTAATAAGAAGCCAACAGCTCAGTGGTCAACACAGTAGTTGCAAGAAGGTGTGGGGGGAATTCTTATCTCGGTCATGGTAAGTATATGCACTAGTGACGAGCTCTAACGACAGCATAACACGAGCCTATTGCTTCTGTCCGAAAACAATTGGCTGCGGTGCCTATAGGAATACGCCAGCTATTGTCAGTCGTGAGTGAAGTTTAAGTTGAAGCAACCAAATCTCAGGTAAGTTACAATAGGTCATGCAACTTCCAATTACGGCTATGTAGCAGTGGAGATCGAAGTTACTCCGGCAATATAGCACGATGACTCACCTGTTCAAAATGAGCTCAAAACAGCCTTATTCCCAGAAGCTGCTTTTACAGAAAAGTGGTAACTTTCGTTTCCTGTAAAGGCTTGGGCTTACCAATAATGACATTCGTGTCGTTAGCTTGTACATCACAACGCGTTTACTGCCAATTGTCTTATTAGAGTTGATATGCATTGATGCCCTCTGGGCAGATAACATACCTTAACCAGTAAGCGTAAGGTTGATAATCGACGCCAATGCCAATAGGTTGCTTCTGGTTTTGCACATGACTAGGCATGACTCCACATGCTTATGTCTGTCAGTGTCTGGTGGATCGTACGGGTACGTACAGTGTCTAGGATGAGACAGAAAGATTAACCACCTATATAACCGTCAACTCATTTCACTCTTGACAAAGTTAGCGTTCGTTCCTGATGGGGCGAAGATGAAAACTGGTCTTGTCCTACAGTGACCGGCAGTTGATAATTCCAAGCAGTTTGTCCCTAGTTCACGAGACATTTCCCCGAATATCTTCTTCCAGCTAAGCCTTCCAGTGTAAAGTTAGCCAGTGCTGCTCACTTGACTCATCGGACAGAACGCCACCAAACTAGCTGTTCATTTGGCAGTTGTTAAGCCCAAATCAGTGCTGACACGACAGTTGTTCAATCTGTAAACTGATGTTTTGCACGCACACACAGCTGGTGACCCGGATTGGTAATTTTTAGTGATAAACTCTACTATCGGCTCTGACTTGTCAGCGTTCAGTACCTAGAAATAGTCGAAATGGGAAGCGAGCTGACCGGCCTCTCAAGAACTGTATGTTGCTGTGCATTCGTCATTGAGAGATTGATATCATCTCTAGTGATCAAAGAAGAGCCATGTGCCTACCTGTCCCAATGCAAACGTTGTGCCTTCAGACATACTACAATCAATAGCAACACGCCAATGATTGATACCGACGACTAAGTAACATACAAGTACAAGGAAAAGATAACAGGCTTGGTTTGGGTAGCTGGTCATAGACAAATAAATTACAACAGACATAAGGGTGCGTAGACCTGGAGAACAAAAAATACGACTGACTGATTGAGAGTACACATTCAATAAAACTTCTTCGTGACGTTTATTGTGTCGCCCCATTACTGAATCTTAGGTCACAGATACCTCAGTTATACAAACTCTACTCTCCCTCATCTCTGTGAACATCCCTGACAACGCAGACATCTGAGTCACGAGGTTTCGAACCAAAAGTTAAACTTACATGCAGACATAAAACCTAAAAGCAATTGTCGTGAGTCCTTAAAATCAAATAACCACTATCACTTCGCATTAGTCGTTTTGCGACACCGACAAACAATACTCAGAATGCTGACTGATTGATAAACATCTTTCGTACATAGCTGAATAGTCTTTGCTAGTGTATGTATAGAGACCTAACAAATAAATCTGCTGGACTCCTGCAATTATATATCCGCCTCTTAATCTCATATTCACCGAGGCGATATGCGTGACAAGATGCACATATCCCCAGCGGAACAATAGTACACGTTCTACGTCTTTCGATTCAAGTGGATATGTGGTCGTCTCACCATCTAAGGAAGACACCTAACTCTTGACAAAGGTGAACACTGGATGCCAAGTAAAATGGATATCAGTACCTTTTTCTACGTTCCGTCCACTGATATCACATACCCACTGATAAAAGTCACATCAGCAAATGTTATAAAACCAGTGTCGTCTAAGATCGTAGATTTAACTGAATTGCGTCACCGTTCGTACCAGGGTTCACAACATTTACACTGATCTAGGGACTCTCTTGGGTCTGAGACAAACAAAACCATTAACTCACTGTGGAATTAAGACATTATAAAATCATCCAAGCTACATGGGTATTGTTAACCAGAAACCCTTGTTCAGCAAAAAACGTCAAATGTTCGCCAGGCGGACTATTCACGTGACCCAGGGCATTGAGAATTACAAGTAATAGGGGGTTTACCACTGGGGATCTCAGTGACCTATGGAATCTAACTGATAGAATGAACAAAAAGCAATAAATGTCATTTACACCTGTGTTTTTGTAGAACCTCCAAATGTAGCCATCAGTACT
Organism: Paragonimus heterotremus; assembly: GCA_013368495.1. Lineage (NCBI taxonomy): Eukaryota > Metazoa > Platyhelminthes > Trematoda > Plagiorchiida > Troglotrematidae > Paragonimus > Paragonimus heterotremus. The sequence goes on from LUCH01001073.1 coordinate 115,460, forward strand.
ACTAATAGCCATGCGGCTTGCATTTTCGCCAGAGATGCATTGCCCATTTAGGTATGTGTGCACAGTCAAGAAAGCACATCTGGAAGTGAACCTTTCGCCGAAATCAGCAGCTGTGGCCGTAAGCATCTGTTTACACAATCTTGGGATCAAAGTGAAGGTAATCACTACTGTCTTCAACAAACCGCTGGGTTATAAATATTTAGAATATCCAGGCTTCCTCAGCTTGCCCCGCCCTTCGTGATTACATGCCCCAGGGTTACATGGGGAACACGGTTGCGTTAAGAATTGGTTAGTCATCACCTGTTCGCCCAAGATTCTCTAAACACGCCAGTCCGATGTTTGTATTTATGTTAGTGACACGATTAGCTTGACCGACCGAGTGGGGCTGCGACAGTTTGTCAATTGTTTATCATTTCATGCAAAATTGTGCGGTTGTCAGAATCGGATACTCAGTTAATTTGTGCAAGCAAGGAGGGCAACATATGTGAATAATACGTCCGGGAAAGCGTCCAGTACGAGGTTAGTCGAAAGATACACTTATGGAGTGAAGTGCATCATGGACCTGCACAGGACGGTCGAAGTGATCGTGAAAATTCTACAGCCAAGAAAATCCTATTTTGTCTTCTACACGACTGACCACATGTGAACAACCGATATGTTGATAACTGATTGGTAAATTGAGTAATCCTCTCATTCATTTGCCGAGTTATCATCTTTTCCCGTCTATCTCGGGCCGGATGTTTTCCAGAATTTGAAAAACTGCTTTGTAAAAGTAACTACAACCTCTATGTATCGAATGTTGTGCGTGGTACCTGGACAACCGCAGACGCACAAGCGACCTACATTATCCTACGTGATAGTCCTTAAAGTAAAGTAAACGCCTTTAGCTTCAATCATAAGTTCAGTTACGTGGTCATCGTTTTCTTTCCCGTTTGAATGATTTTTGCCAGCATTCGCTGTTCCCTCTACATCGAGAGCTGGTCGTTCGATGTGCACACGCCGAGCATAGTGTAATGGTGTGTTCTCGATGGATGCGATCACACGTACTCAAAAGCCTGTCTAACCTAGTGCAATAATGGCACTTGAGCGGACATTAAAACAATCTGACCGGCCAGGCATTGTGTTACAGCGTCCAAGTTAAACACAAGATCGATGGCGAAGCCTTCGTCTGTTGGATAAACATCGAATACAAAAGACGATAAATAACCTAAAACGGTTGGTTCTTACTGGAAACATAGATCACGGCTTAAAAACGATCAGAAATGAATAAATAACGCGTAAAAATCTGTAATCGAACAATTTTCAAGTCTTCGGGTCAATAATACACTAGTTGTGGTCACAGTAAGTGGGAGTTGAATTGTAATGTTGATATACAGACAAATGAACATGTCGAGACACACTATGCAACATCCATATCCAGTGTTGGGTGGTTTCATCACGGAGGGGTAGAATTACGGAAAGATGTTTCTTATAAGTTAAGTGCTTTTCGTTGTTAATGGAAGTTTCTGAAAGGGTACACGTTTTAAAGGAAATTTCAACGGGCACCATTTGTTTCTGTTACGTTTGTACCAGAGCTTTGTTTTGTTGATTGGGGCAAGATTTGACACCCATAAACATGCGTAGGGCTTGAGGACAAACGAACTCCCTAGGGAAACTGTTAGCATGCAGCGCAGTTCATTATAAAACTACAAAAACCCGCCAGTGTGCAGATTGCATCCGGTACTCGGTGAACGTCGTTCAGTCTGCTGACCTAATTAATTCTCTTTGGGAGATGCTACATTCTCTTAACTTCAACTTGCTCTGTCCAACTGCTGCCCCAACTAAACCCGGCACCATGTGGTCAACTTGCTTTATCCGCTGTGCAGTGATGGTGTCAGTCATTTCGAGTTGTCTTCTTGCGGCCAAGCTCTTCCGTTATTACTTTGCACCTGTAAAATGAACTGACGATTAGTGAATGGCTGGTGGAACTCCTGGTTCCAATCTGTGATTATCATCAAGGCATTCGTGAGACATTAATGAGAACGTTGTCTGTCTCTATGCCACCTATTCTTCCGGTGAATCTACTTTTTTCTACTGTGATTGTCAGACACATCCAAATGTGTATGCGGTTCCTATGGGATTGAACAACTCCCGAGGGATCTCATGCAGAAGAAGTGAATTGTTGGCAATGAATTCTTAATGGAATAAACATTGATGTCTTTCTTGTTAGTCAAAATGTATACAATTAAAAAAGGGGATGGTCAAACTAACCGGCTTCGTTCGCAAATACAGATGACAAGGGAGTATGAGCTATATTTGCAATCACAAAAAGAAAACTGATGCTCACTGTGGTTGGAAGTTTAGCATATCACTCATGTTGAAGAAAATGCTTAACTAAAATACCTAGCGACATGTCGTTCCTGAACAAAACTTTTCTCTGCCTGTTCGGATATTGGCCGATTTTTCTGATTCGTCCCAGTGAACACTAGTAATTACATGCGTTCCGATCAATGAAATGGAATTTTGCACCGCTGTACATATTTGCTCCCAGATTCATTACATTTCATTTCGGTTGGTAGATTGCGAACCGTACACAGTCATAAGGGGGTTGGAGATTTCAGCACTTACATTATTCAGGATAAGATAAATAAACAAACAAGAATTGAAGAAAATCAGAACAGGAATCTATAGTGCCGTAAACAAAACGACTAGACAACAAATATCCCAACGCCATATCCACAGCGGACTACAAGACAATTTGACAGCGCCCGCGCTGAATGCTATTCACAATATCTGAAACTGGCCCAAACCTTATCATTGCTTTCAATATGCCAAAGACAACTAGAAATACATCACCTACACGTTATTGGTTGTCCTCAGATATGTTACCAAGTAACAATGTTTACCACTGGACGTCTTGTAAGTCTCGAATAGAGGGCTGTCACGATAATTCTATAGAAAATTAACCGGTTGGCTTTGTGTAGAATTAGTTCATCTGTTTAATTGATAGGGTACACAACACAAGTGGTGACTTCCTAAATCGTTGTTACTAGCAGCTTCGCAGAGGTGTCCGATTGTCGACCAGGATGAAGGCTTTCAATGCATGTACGCATTTCGTTTTAATCTACAGATAGGCATATAGTCGATGAATTTCTATCGAAGATTTTGCTATTCCATCACTGTTGTATCTACTACTTAATGTGAATCAGGTGGGTTGATTGGCTGAACAAAGAGACAGCCTGTTGGTATAGAGTGGATCACCTGTAAGTTCGCGATTGACACTCAAGGGAACGTGATGCCTAACATTAATCGTCTGACTGGCATACTGTGTACGCTGGCGAAACGATTATCTCACCTCGCATTGTGTGATGTGGCCGCTGCCTCCTGAAAAAGCCAAACGGCAACTTCGTCATAAAGTGTACGTTGACTGCTATAACTCTGTTCATCATGATGAGCAAGGATTTGAATTGTCATCTGCTAGGTTGGAGAAAGACTAATCCGGAAAATATTTCCGCCAACCATATCCTTAAGCTTGGCCTGTGAGTAGTAGTAAGGCTGTTCGATCGTCTTAGGAGAAAACAGGGGAATTACTTGAATGGAAAATCTACAGTCAACTTCGAGATGTATTCACTCTAAATCAGTCAAGATCCCCGACTCCCAAACAGTGATCATGTCTTGCCAATTAGGTTGGACTTGACATGTTGTAAACTTGGACCAGATATCCCGATGTCGGGGTTAATGACTGGAGTTAACCGGAAGGTTGTCGTTTCTTGTCGAAACAGATGAGCATGGATCACAAACGAATGGGCCCGGCTGTTTGAAACTTCGGTCGCATCGAACGAAAAGTCACTGACATAATATTTAACCGAAAACTGTGGACCTTGGTTCAAATAGTGACGAGCTTTAACGTGAACCAAAACCGAATTTACTGATTATTTCCCAATTAAGTTTGACTAACAAGTCTGTGGGAACACAAAAATGGCAGTCAGCCGTGAAGTGATGCTCATTTTCTTTTGTTGGTTGAATTAAAAAGAAGCTTGGCTCTTGTGTTTGGGAAATTCGGAAAACCGGTGCACAGCTCACCAGTTTAGCGCGATCGGGTGTATTACGTTCCATTGGTGCTTATAGGAACTGGCCACTTCATGATAGTATACAAGCTTGAATCTTGCACTATACATTAAACATTAGGTCTTCATAGTTAGTCAATGTAGTTGTCTCATAGTAGAGTAAAAAATGGTGCTTGGTGACAAATTAATACACGTTAGGCCTCGAGTGGATTAACGACTGACCTGTTGCAACTGAATTCATAACGTTGGGATTGGTTACCATCTAAGTGCACTACGTCTTCTTGGAGTGTAGAGAAAGCCAGGTATTCAAAAATACCTCATGATCTGATTGGATCCAATCTGAACTGATCTATAACTCATCACCCAAGCTAATCGTCAAGTGATTAACTGTAGTCATCGATTCCAATTACTAGAATCCAAACGATATGCTGGTTGTCATGACTTCAAGAGGCTCATCGGCAGCTGCTGACAAACTGTAACCACACGTCTGTGGTTGTCCACTTTTAGAAAAATACTATGGGCGAAAATATTGTGGGTAAATTTATTTATCTGGTGTGTGGTACCATTAAGCGCCAGCGAACATGTGCTCATTGGACTAGTGCTTGGGTTGTAGACACCACCCCATAAGTCAATCGACGGTTACCGTGGCGACTGATCTCACATGAAGATTACTGACTCCAAACACATGTCCTTTTGTTTAGAGTTGTACACACCTTGGGAATATAGTGACAGAGAGTGGGTAGGTGGTCGCATTTGCGTGATTATAATCTGAGCTGAATGGCACTACCATGGCGAGAGTGCAGAGGAGGAGAGTGTAATTCATTCTCATTCAGTAGTAGTTAATGTGTGCGACACTTGGAAATATCGTTATTGTGACAGATTACACGAGGCTTGTTGTCATTGGGAGCCATTTGCAGATGGAACACCTTGTAAGAGCCACTGCACAATCAAATCACGCCTACAGTTAGTTACTCGCTTGCGCGTTTCCCAACTACACTCCGTTTTATTCCTGCTATCACCTGAGAGAAACACAGAGTTGTCGCGGTAAATCCGTAGTATGAAAATGGTCTGTCAGCAGCCTCGTAGCTGCGCTCTCAGCCTTGCGACAGGTGGTATCACCCTGAAACTCCAAGGTGGTATATATCAAAAGAAAATAGAAATGGAAATGACTTCTGGAGGCGGCTACTCAACGTAGAGGACTACCTGCTGTCAACCACCGTCGACCAGTCGTGTCTCTGCTCTGTCTCACGTTTCAGACTGCACAAACGAACACACAGCCATATTATAATAAAGCCATTAGTAGATCAATATGTCATGTGACGGTGACGCCAGTTAAACTTTTGCCATGCCTATCACTGTTTGGGGAGAGAGTAAGCAACTGATACGGTCCACCACAAATCACATTCCTTCTCACAATTCACCCAAAAGGTGGACAGAAGTGTTAGGACAAACGGTTGCTAGTCTTGATTTTGCAAGTTGCACCTTGCTGATGTACATAACGTGTGAGCTGTTACTGACGATTAGGAATTTCATTCCTTTTACCATGTTGTTCGTATTTTGATTGTAATTTGCAAGTACCCGGTTCAGACGACTTGATTCCTTGGGCCGAGCTATATCTTCTAATCACGAGTTAGCTGTCAATTTCGGATAGTTTCAGGTTGCCACACGACATTTAAGTAATTACATCGACCACTGAAATATTTTCGTCAAAGGTAATATTCATTCTACCTGTTCGTTTGTACTCACATCTTCGAAATGACAGAACTGCGGTTTGAACTGGAAAGTGGTGTTGTTAGCTGAAGCTATTACTCATTCAGCAATCTCTTGCGCAAAACGAACAAAACGGACATCCAGTTAATCGGGATGCTTGTTCGAATCACGGTCTTGATATATATGCTTAATGAGCATTCGGAAGGACTAAACTGGTCAGAATGAGGCTCTAAAATGAAGCTGAATACCTGGTTTACTGGCAATTCGGTAAAGGAGGACTACAAAGTAAGTAGTATAGACCAGTCGCTTCATGTGACTTGGGTGCAATGTAAAACGTGCCAAATACGCGTATAACGCAATTCAGGCGAAGTTAGCGGTGTGTGAATGAATCTAAGTTGTCTAGTGGACAACGCGATAAGTTAACATGGGCAACATAAGCGAAAATCATGTGCATGTGTGTGTCAATGCGTGAACGCGATTGTGTTCGTATCAATGTCTGGTCACAACACCCACAACTGTCAACGTTCATCAGCTTGGTGCCCATGAACCACGATCACCGTTTACTAGCACCGTTAATTGACACGGATCGTTCAGCCAGCTGGGAGAACACAATTTGCCGACAGAAATTCCAACATACATAGAACTACCTTTAATTACGATCTAATTAAATGACTTTTAAATACAAGTTTCCCAAAGCAACAGTAATTGCATTTTTAGCGCATTCCTGAATATCATTCAGTAATTATTCGTTACGTGAATGTTGTTAATAATCTGGAGTTTTCGCTCCCTTTTAAAACACTCGAAAACCTGAGGCCTAGCATTCCGATAGGATAGTTCGAGTGTGCTTAATATGAGGTCAGTGGTAAAGAAATTAACATGAATATTCAACGGAAGCGTAGACCGGAATCAGAATCCTGGTCGTGGCAAAGATACGCACAACTGGCGAGCTTTAAAAAGTATGGGACTTTAATCTAGTTTGTGTTTGGAACAGTTCGGCTAACATATCGGTCTGATTGTGAAAACTGCCAAAGGATGTATGAGATGTTCAGTTTCTCTCAACAATTTCCAACACATTCATCCGAATCTGACATTGAAACAGAAACCAGCGTAGTAGAATGAAAGCGATAACATAAATGATAGATTTCATAATGAATACAAGCTGTTGGTATGTCACTTATGAAAACACGCCTCACCGCCAGCTTGGAAGTTCAGATGAATCGTGAACAGAATAGCAGCAAGTCTCAAAACGATATTTTTCAGCAATAGACAGTATCCTGCAATTTGATAAACTAGCTATCGAGATCTGTTATGGCGATAGAAAATTGAGTAGTTGTCTTCTTCACTGTGAATAGGTTGCACTGGAAACCCCTGGATACTGGGTAATGCATAATTAGACATAAAGCGTCGACGTAACATTAGTACAGATAAGCCAGTTTAAGCCATATCGAACATATGGATATATAACAGTGGCAACTAAGACACAAACTGAGTTCTTAACCAACAGCTAGTCTCTACGTTGAGCAGATCACTGTACATTAAGTCTCTTAACCGCCGCAACACTTTTTAACTACACTAGATATGAGTTCAGAGCTGCCAGCAGCTACTGTTACATTTCGTGTGAAATTCACTTTGGAATTACTTCTGAGTCGGATATGTTTTCATTTATACACACCGCCAGTTACCTTGTGACTGAGATGTTGCGTTTGACTATGCGAATCATGTCCTTATCAAAATTCAGAATTGACCAAGAGTTGTTGGTTTGATAGGTAGCAGATGAGCTCCACTTTTGAAATTCAGCCACAGAACTACGTTCCATGTATAGGTCTGCGTTATCTGGGAATTAGCGGGAACCAGCTTTCACAAGCTAATGAGATCTAACGAAATTCTTGGCGTCTGACATAATGACCAGGTACTCGCAACTATTGAAGAAGTTTTGAGTCTAGGAATGAATTGTTACTCGTCCACGCACCCAAACTGTTCACTAGTAGCTAACGGAGAATGAAGCTGAATCATTAAGAGACAAACAAAAAGAGGAATTCATCCTGCCTACTAGTTGAAATACCTGCTAGCAACCCTATACCGGTTTGAACTCAGTATGTGTTGATGTTAACAGCTCTTTCAAATTAATTAGCCATCAAGGGCACATAGGTAACTTACCGATTGTGTGAACAGTTGAAAACAACGGGCCGCACAGCTGGCTTCACTAACCAAATCCATCAAGTCCGCCCGTGTGAGTGGCCAATTCACAAGGTGTGCAAACAGTAGGATTACAACGAAGTAAAATTGCATTGTTCAATAGCGCTACACATTGAATAGCCAACCTTCATGTGCAAGCACAAGCGTTCCTGTTGTAGTTGTTACTAATTCCGAACACGGTGTGATCATTTAGTTGTAGACACTTGGTTGTACAGATGAAGGCACACAGACGTGACACTTGACTATATGTATCGTACAGTAATGAATCGTTTCATTTACAGTTATAGTCCCAACAGCTAGCCGAATTTTACACCTGTTTCAGAGAATTGGCCACTCGCCAATCATCACGGACCATTTCATATTAATCTCACGTGGCCTCGTCGCTGATTGGTCGGATAGAGACATCACTTCACATGTCGGCAGCTGACCGGTTGCGCATGCGGTTCGTCCGTCCGTTCTTTAACGCGTCCGGTAACTTCTGACATGCAGTTGAATGCGTGCTATCAGACCACTAGGAAGTGGACATATCAACCTAAACTGCCTTGATATGGTAGAGGGGTTGCCAACTCAAGAACTGAGTATGAACATGTCCGAACATCAGTGTGACACCTTGGCGCCAAATTTGAATGTGCAAATGTACGAAACAGCTGTACAGAACTGAACGTTGAGGCAGTCTGTTTGCGGTTAACGGTTTTAATGCCGTTCCTGTAATTAATATTTAACAGAAAGTTGGAACATTTTGTTGCCGTACCACAGTGATAAACATCTGTACTCACTATGGTCGAATAATTGCAGAGGTAGCTTCTGCCGTTTTTTTATCAGGAGGAATTGAATTTGTTGAACACTGAAAATGCCAGGTGAACTTAAAAGAATGACGCAGCCTCTTCGTTTGGCTCATTATCTTTCGTAATTTAGGATGTATGGTGGAGTAAACTGTGCATGTTCATTGGTCATGATTCGACAAGGGCATACGACTGGTTTCGTGACTGTTGCCTTACATCAGATACGTGTATCTGATTTGCACCGACCACACATCCTCGTATATGAACAGCAGGCGCGAACTTGGAAGAAGTTTACACATTTGTAGGTACTGTCTACAGCAAGCTCCGATGAGTTTAGGGTGAATGGTAGCGTAAGTCGCGCATGGCTATGCTCAATCATTCCTCCACAGGGTTTACTCTAATTTACCAGGACTAGCAGAGTCTGTGTCGTCAGTGAAAATTCGAATGTGTTTGAGTTATTTGGTCATACTCAAAAAAAGTGAGGATCAGGAACTAATTGGTTTTAACTGTCAGACTAGTATGAAAATCTGTTGACAGCAAATGCCAGCACTTACTAGGTTGGATTAAACAACCTTTCGGACGGCATATAAATAGATTTTACACTTTGGCTTCCTAATCTGTTTCATGTCAGTGAAGTCAACCACTAAGTCCATGGCAAACAAAACAACAGTCAATAATTTTCAATAAATTTATGCCAACTACCGACGGTTTTACGATATAGCCCAACAGCAGTTAAACCTTCAGAAATTTTGCCTATTCATCATAGCTTTAAACGCTAAATCAATACAAACATTCTACTCTATAATTGATTAACAATAGAAGACGCAACGTTTCATGATTACTGAGTGTTACTCACTGGCGACCGAACGGATACAATCAATGTTAAAATCAATAGCCGTATGAAAACCGTGATCACTATGTGACCCAGACACCTCATACTTATAAGTTAGTAGGATGAAAAAGAATAGAATGGAATATTTGTGTGTGTATTCCTGTCTCTGTGCTTCACTATTCTCAGTACCAGAGGGTTTCACTGAGTCACATGACCAGTCAAGCTTTTACGTTGGACAACTTTTTTTTCTTCGATAGAAAGCTCTTCAACTTGTGTTTTCGAATGAATCGAATAAAATTCGTCACTGTTTACAATCAATCACATCTTTCCAGTTGCAACCAGCTGGAAGTTGTTCTGACACTTATCGTGTGTTTGGTTTATTATCGATAACCTACGTACAACAGTAAACCGGATATGAGAAAATTGTCTTGACGATGCTGTTCACGAATATTCTCTATCTTTACTCAGTTAACAATAAAAATGGTCGATTTCTGAATGGTTGCCATTTAGCCACCTTTCATCTGGACCACCCACAAAATCATTAAGTCACACGCACAAAAGTGAGACCGTGAAAAGTTCTGTCAGTGGAACTCTACGTTAGCCCACCCATGACTAGTGTTTGAGGATATCTGATTGGATACACAAAGGAGTAGAATATTTAATAACCTCTATCGTTTACCCGAAACCTATTCTGCTTCAAGTTGCAGTACAATTCACCAGTTAAGATAAACCTGTTGCCTCAAGGTCCATCACGCACTGTAATGTGCAGACAAGATTAGTTGGTCACTAATCTTCCTACGGGACAGAGTCATTAGATGTGTTTGGTGGAAAATGAATTTTACGGACTTTCAGTCTTTTATCATTAACACCGCTGAAACCTTCATTGACAACGTGAAGACGGAAGAAAATAACATCTGTCTGTTGTGGACGATAGTTATAATAAGCCTGTAATAGTAGACGGGATATTTTACCAGGCTCCTTTTGAAGGAACCATATTTTGATGGGAACAGTGAGTAATTACGCTCAAGGATGAGGCAGACATTTAGACTTCGTATCGTGTACGGTAGTTAACAAAGTTTATTCCAAGACGGGAAGATGATAAACCAATGAAACACTTCGTACCAAGAAACTGTGCAACCCACCCTTTTATTGTTGATCGTGAATACTTCAAGTTCCGATAATTCAGGCTTTCGATTCGTGCTGTGAATCTTTCTTGTATTTCCACGGTTCCTTTAAAGTGATAACTGCCTGTGGCTCGACAATGAAACAACGGTTAAGTAGGTACACTGTACCAAACAATGCAAGAAAATAGCCCTCAGATATTAACTATGTATCATCTGATACATTGTTCTCCAATTGCATAAGAAAAAACAGGCTGGGGTTGATAGTTGGTCTTTGCTGCAACATCAAATGTTGGACGACCCGTTGAATAAATTATGTAGGGTTAAGAGTGAGAGCATTGTCCGTAGGTGCTGTCTGTCTTGAAATGATGGATGATAGTACATGCACAAACAACTCACCTTATGCATACATGATATTGTGATATGTTTATCGGTCAGCTTTTTGTCACTTCTTTCAAATAATCTGAAGCATTTGAAGACAGTATTTATAACTTTCCCATCTAAGATACTGAGTAATTTCCCCAGTCATGGTTTTCCATTATGGTTTTATGACACAAACTTGTTAATTATCCATTCATTTGTTTTGAACCACAGTTAAAATTTATATTTAACAGTCAGGAAGGACACATGCTAAGACAATATCAGTAGGTTTGATATTTTAACGGCCATCCCTCTAGAAGAATAAAACACAATTTGTGTTTCCAAAAACTAACGATTTCAAAACAGTATGTTCTCTAGTTCAACCACGGGATTTCGTTTGTGCCCGCTTTAAAGAAAAGTGAGATGTCATATTTTTTCAAAGTATTTTGTTGACAACAGAAAATACCATTCAGCTTGTTGTTAAACAATTTTAGATAAAGTTTTTTCGAGTTTGGACACACTTTCCATTTTTGATCGTTTTCCTCGTCGGCTGTGATCACAGGTTAATTAGACTAGAAACAACTTATCTGGTGATGCTGCATTGTTGCTGTGTTTTATCATGTTGGTGCGAAACACTGTTCTTCTTCATTGCGAACTTCTTCTAAACTGATACTGATGAGTTGCAGGGGACTGATTTTCACACAGATTGAACACCATCCAAAATTGACCGCAGCTGTCACATTCCGATAGACCTTTCAGTCGACCCCTTTCAAAAAAAGCACTAGACTCGAGTTTCACTTTCATTAGAGCTCGTTATTAGTGCATAACCTTGCCAATGCCGGGACTAGAACTCCGGCCACGCTTTTGTGAGACAAGTGTGTTGACCACTGCGTCACTGACCTGAGCAAAAACCCAGTTTAGTGATACTTTCTGAAGCAGGCCGACTGGAAAGTCTATGAGAATGCGACAGCTGCGATCAATTCTGGATTATGTTCAATTTATATAAACTGGTATTCTTGTGAGAATGTGAACATGTGTATCCAAAGCCAGTACAACCAACCAACCTGAATTATACCCGGTTCATTCGGATCAGTAAGAAGTTACAAGTTATGATATCTGACTTAAGAACAATTTTGGTTTCAGCGAACAGAACTGTCTTCGATAAATTCTCATCTTAGGCTGGTACAATTATATATCAAATCAAGAAACTGCAAGGAAAATTATTGATCAAAAATAGTAGGAGGGTAAAGCGATTGGGTAAAACACAAACACGACTTCGTTGTGGTTATGATCACAAGGAAGATAGATTTGGGGAAGTCAGCTGTTCTGTTGAATAGGAGTGATTACATTTAGAAAATGATGAGTATTTTGTCTGAG
>LUCH01001073.1:138654-151988 GCA_013368495.1 Paragonimus heterotremus
TCTTGTTCTAGTAACTTCTGTGTAATATCTCATTTGGTATATTATTCTGAAGTCTCTTCTCGTCTTTCATTGAAGGACCTCAAGCCCAAAAACACATTAACAAAGGTTTTGGTTCGCCACGCTGAGGTTACATGCCAAACATCATTTTTTAGAAGAGATTCATTTCCGAAAGATCTGGACTTCGGCTGGATTCGAGTCAGCGACAGAAACACTATGCTCAAAAGCCATTTTGTACAAAATTATTCAAATAAGTAAAACCGATGATTTGTTGAGTATCACGAACTCCTGGAAACGGAATTTGTCAATCCGAGACGTCAGGATGTTGTGCAAACAAATTCTCTAATGTATTTGCATCACTGACTTACCTAATTACGTAAAGATGAGTTGGTCTGAGACACGTATAACAAGGGAAGGAAATGAGTTGGTGAGTTTAGCCAAAGTCCAAGACTTTTCATGTTTAGAGCTATTTTAAATTAACAAGTCAACCGAGGTACTAATGGATTACTTACTTGTCATTCGATTCGAACAAAGTGATGAATATGGTACATTAATCAGTAATTTTTAGCTTTGTGGTTCACAAAAGTTTTCATGAACTGTGCATGTCGCTTTTTCTTTATAAATGCCTTGGATTTGTAAATAAACTGGGTAAACCTCAATTTAGTAACATCTTGATTTTTGTATCCTGCATAGATCAGATGTTTTCTCAACAACGGTTACTGCCCAGTTTTTGAAGTACACACGAAGATAACCACTGCTGTAACGCATCGCTTATTTCAATCTGGTAAACGACTACAGGCACTGAATACCGTAAGGTCTAACGGGAGACTTTGTACTCAAATAAATTATTAACTGGCTCCTTTTGCAAAAGAAAAAGAAAAGCGACTCGTGATTCATTTAAGCGTTCCTGTTTAATGTTACATGATAGGATATTGTATACAATATCCTAATTTGGTCTTGCCTAATGAGGGGTCAGTGGTACGGTGATCAACGAAGTTGCTTCAAGAAAACTTAACCAGAGTACTGCTCGTAGTCATGGCTAGATAATACACTACTGTCAAGCTTAAGCATGAGCAAAGTCAAGGACAACGGTTCTTTTTTAAGGAGCTGACTGAAATATCTATGAGGACTGGAAAGCTTAACCTAGTTGTGAGTAGCAATCAAGTTATCCCAACCAGAAGTGTCTACTGCCTATCGGTAATCATTATTGCGTAATCTTTTCCCTGTTGTGCAACTTTCTTCCGAACTCATTCATCTGTTCATCTTATTCATGCATGTAATTTACGATGAACTACATTTTGACCAACGTATTCTCAAAAACTTAATTTCTTACTCCAAATTTCGGCTATCGGCTGAATAATCCTATGCACACGTATCTGTTCTTAGAAGAATATTGGCTAGGTAACCACTAATATTCTGTGAATATACCTTTTATCTGGGTGATCATGACTTCGGGTAGTAAATGACTAGAATTACTGAACTGTTGGTAGCACACATGCACACATAAACGCACCATAATAAATCGGTTTACCGTTCGTTACATAAACTCGGGAATTTCGCTTGTTTTTTTGTCGCATTCCGACAGAGCTAAGATATCATTACTGGTGTCCGCCTTGAATAGCTTGCTACTTGCTTGAGATCAGCACATCAAATTCATCCTCATTTTACAGCAAAATCCGTATAACAGACGACGAAGCATTTATACAAATGAGTTAGTACACAGCACTCAACCTCGTAAGCATAGCAATGTCAGAACCTAACTGTGCCGCTTTTGACATATACCATTTATCAAATAGATTTGACGAAGATATTTAGAATTGAACACAGCCCCATTAGAAGACTGTTTCCTAAAAGAGATTCATCCTTTTACTCCAAATATGACCTGTTAGATCAACTTCGTTGTGGTCGTCCGCTGAAATTACATTTCATCTTGGTGTGCTCGGACAGAGCTTAAACCCGTCACAAAACCCATGAGTATGGGAGAACTCTTAGTAGAGTAAATGACGCTTAAATCCGGCAGTTTCGAGAGTTCATTGGTGTGTGCTGGAAACAGAATAATATTTTTTAGTCATTGGTTTCTCTACCTCGGTCAAGAAAAACATATAATGAAAGGTCAAGTGAATTAAATTCACCCTTGCTCTTGGCTCTCAGACATGTAGATACTGCGCAATCAACATACTGACAGGAACAACTGCTCGCTGACTAGTAGAAGTGGGCTTGTAAACTGATCACGGAACTGCTATTTCGGACAGTCTCTCAGATACGGGCACATTGTAAGGAAGTTTAAACGTCTGACCTATAATTCGGCCGCTGAGTAATGCTCACCAAAAGTCCTTAATGTAAACGAGTCCGTCTACATGGTTATGTGGCAATTCCGCTTCTTGGATTCAAAGATCGGTTCTGTAGTCATTTCTTCACGATTAGTGAGACAAAATGTGCGAGTATATGCCTTGATGGATGGAAGATTTCGTGACTGAGAACTAAGTCTCCTTTGCAGTATACTGTATGTTGCGAATTGACAGGGTGACTATTTTGGGTCATGTGGTTCGTGTAGTGGCTTATTTATGAATGCTGTCAATAATATCATATCTTTTTCAGGGCGAGAAAGGCAGCTGACCAGAAATTACGAACAGCAACAAACTGAGATAACCCCACAGTATTGGGTTCACAGATTCTTTCTAAAAGCAGCGTTTGCACTGTTTATTGGTGGCTGCGAAATATTTAGACGTATATCGATCATGCATCACAAGGATGCTTAGATTATTTATTTATACACAGACGTTTAGGTTAGGTGTCTATTGTATCAGTGAAACCATTGTACTGATAGTCTGTAATAGTTTGTAATAATCTGCCTCGTTTACTGCGCAATACAAAACAAACAACTCTGCGAACGATGACCGGTTTATCGCTAACGATGAGTTTGTTTAGTGAGGTACAGTAAGTTTGGTGAAATTTGAAATGTCTCCAGAAATCCAACTCAGTGTTTGTGAGTGAACCAACTGTTTGACTTAATCGGAGAAAGCTATGGCAGAATGAAAACTCCAGTCGGGGTTTGTTGTTTATCTTATCGTTCAGGAAATGTCACCACAAATTCTGAGGCTTGTGGCGTCGTCTTCCACTCAGTCAAGTAATTGTCCTCAGGGAATTTGATGTAGTATCTGATGAATGCTAAAGGTGGACGGAGCCATCATAATGTCAAACATAATTTTTCATATGGTAATTGTTGACCTAGAACAAGTTTATTTTTAACAGAATTAGATAAATTTTCAAAGCACTTTTTGTACGTTTTAATACACAAACAATATGAACCAGCAACACTGAAAAAATATTAAGTATATACGATATCCTTATTCGAAAAATTCTGAGCAACAATTTTCGTGGTTAGAATGCACTACATTTGTGACAAGTGTTTCCCACTTTCATTTAAAGTGAATCGTTTATTATCCGTAAATACTTGCTTCTCATTATTTAGGAAACATCCTCTTCTTATATCGGGTCCCTGTGACTGTTAAATAAGTTCACTGAGATTTTGTCAGGACCACGTGCATAGTAATGTTGACGTCATAACGTGATACAAAACCCGTAACTTCTAATTCGAGATACGTGTAATTGGGTATGATCTCACTTGAAGATAGTATCCCTACTATAAATCTGGACAACAGAAAGCAACGAAACAAAAACCTCACCTGAATATTGATTAGTATATTGTAGCATGCTATAAGTCTGGAGAGATACAGCCACAATACTGAAGTGTAGACCACGTTTTTTAGTCGTTACATGATTACTGGGCTTTATAGTTTAATCAATTCAACCGCCCAGATTGACTTTGAGGTTTCTTCCTTTTCAAATAACGTTAGACCTCCGTTTTGTCTCTTACTAACTGATTGACTGATTCAGTTGCGTTTGAAAGAAAACGGCCGGTGTGCACTGTAGTTCGAAAGTATTGTGAGTCAATCATGTTACATAAAAATGTAGTGCCGCTATGACAGATTTGAGATATATGTAATTCGTCATATTATGCAGTGGAAAAATGGCTGGTCGAGTTGTTAGAATCGTCCAGGAAATAAATAGCTATTAATAGTGTTTAAGATTTTCTTGAATTTATCGAAACGGTAAAGCGAGTGAACGCTAATGGAATGTGTTTAGTCTCGCTTGGCATCACGTCTCTGTTTGCAAATTTCCTACTAATCAATTCATTTAAGGTTCTCAATCAATACACTGAAAGCAGTGACACAACGATGGGGAGGCCAGTAAACGATCTAAAACAACTATTGTATCGCTGTACCCACAAGGTTAAGTTTAGTTGTCCGGGTAAATTTTACCGTCAGACGAACGGAGTAGCATTAGTGTCATCGTTAGGAAAGCCTGGAAGTAGTTCATCCGCTGACCAAACACAATCATTGGCTCTTTATGACCATTATTTAGACGAGACTATTTGTTTGACACACAAATCGAAGAGCCTCAATGAAACGCAGGTGCATTCCAACTGTGCGCACGAAAATATCCACTTTACCCTAGAACCCGAATCATCTGCAGATATAGCGTCTTCAAACGCATTCATGTCACGTCGTGAAGAGGATAGGGTACAACGTAGAGTATACCGTGAAGAAACTTGATCAGGGCAATATGCCAACTTTAATGACTGTACTGTAAAGACAAAAACGCAACTCGACAAGATGTTCGCTAGATGGAGCCATGAAAATTAGCTTGAACAACATTACGGAAGAACATAAATGGTTTTTATTTAAAACATTTCGTGAATGTGGCCATTGTTAGCAGCTGCTGTTGAGCATAAATTTATAAATATACTGCAAACTGCAGATAAAATTCGGCCCATTTTTCGTTACCGTTCGAAAACGATAGCCGTAGTGAACACATAGTCAGGGGACTTGAAATAGCAATTAACAAAACTTATCTGGCAGTTCATTCACGTGTTCGATTCACGTCGACACCAGTTTTGCCTCCGCACTTGGAAGATATATCATCTGCACCTGTGTTTACCGTTTTGTTAGTTTTGTGGAACACGCACAACAAGGCGATTATCTGGACGCATCTGGAAGCATCATCCGGTGTGGCTAGCTTGAGGACTGATAAAGGCTTTCTCATCTGCGGTGGTTTACTTGGTCGAATCGAACCATTCGATCAACCCGATCGATTCGGTTGAGTTGATCTATTGAATCCGTGGGACGCAATCGAAGTGGTTTGAAGGTCATTTACTAGCCACCACGGAGGCTATTCCGATTCATTTGCCCTCACTTTTATTCTGCACACAGAAACGTCTGGCCGAAGCGTTGAACCTGTCGTTCTCATAGATCTGCTACGTAGATGTGCTGATTTCTTCACAAGCGTTTGCAACCCGCGTGACTGCTGTTACATAACTAGACCACATGAGTTTGACTTAGTTGACATCAATGATTACTGTTTCTTACCCCAATAATGCAACACTGGCGGAGAACCCACAAATACGTGTTATATTTAGGTTGATGATGAAAGGATGGAAGCAAGATAGTTTGCAACACGTTTCTTCTCATGACCGAGCCCGTGTTTTTAAAAATAACATCAATGTCCCAGTGTATTCATTGTCCGGACATGCTACTTTATCACACAGAGGTGAGTGTATACTAAAAAGAATGTATTATTTTCATCAGCTATTTTTCAGTGCTGAATTTCGGGGTCAGTGACTGATTAGACTGATTATGCAATTTTTCGGATGCATTGATGGATTTTTGAGTTACCTTGTAGGAATAGCGGTAGATTCTCTATCTGATATACTGCTCCGAATGAATATCAGTAGAATACTGTCAAAGTCGTTCTTACTTCTTTAGTGTGTACTACAAACAGTTGATCATCACATTTGCCATGAACGATATAAAAGTTGACACATGACAACATTAGCAAAATCCAACGGCTTTTTTGAACTGCATGAGAACAGCAAGGCTTTCAGCAAATTTTTCGTGTTCATTTTGCCCGATGCTGTGATATAACAGGCATCTACTCACAATTTTGTGTCAGTCAACTGTTCATGAAAGTCTAAAGTAGATTCTATGCGAATCATCAGTTCAGTACAAACGTATTACAGATATTTGCAGCTTGTAAAGACTGCTCACTGGTACACCAAACCGACACACTTTGTTCTAGGCTCTAAAAATGAGGAGCTATTCATACTAGATTCGGATCGAACAAGTTAAACTATAATTATGGTTAGTTATTGATAGGTGTTTTTATATGTCGGCGTTGGTAAGTGTGTGAAAATTGCCAAATAGGATTAAGGCTTGACAGCTTCATGACGTAGCGTGTTTCAAACTTTCAGGGAGGCAGGTAACAAAGTCGATTTTTGTTCGTTTCTTGTGTCCCCAAGAGGACATGGCTACATTTGAGCATACTTGCTCAATCAGTCTATAGTATGTAACTGCTGATAGCTTAACACCGGTGCGATAAACTGACAAGGTTAATATCATATATACTTTACGAAATAAGTGCTGATTTCAATCGAAGTAAACGTTTATCAACGTAGCTCAAATTTTAAACGAAAATTCAACGGAATGCATAGGAACACACTTGCCTATTTCCTGTATGTTTATTGAACTCATCATAGTATCAGTCCAGCCGCAAGTATCTTCTGTCCACAAAAGTGTGGTCGTGTGTGAGCTAAACTTGTGCATTTGGTTGCGTTTGATCACGTGAGAAATTGATTTGAGTTTCACATGATGGACAGTATCCAACAGATGCCTGGTAATCGATCAAAAAGCTTTACGGGAACGTAAAATAAACCTTGTGGTCGTCCTTGCCAAACTGTTTGGCTGCTTCTCCGGTGTGCTTTGTTCATTTTTGTTTAAAACATCCTACCACTTCCGATTACGAATGTTTGAACCCGACAACAGGAAAAACCTTAAATCACCCGAGAGAAATGCATCCGTTTCAATAGCTGTATTTTGGTGTCGAATCTGAAGTTCGTCCACCTAATGTCTTAGGTTAAGTGTTCAGTCTGTAAGTATTGGTGGAAAATACCCCTTATGCAACAGTTATATCCGGAATGTGCATAGCCTGAATTTGTCGGAAAAACCTTTTCATTAAGATATGTTTGTGAATAATTTGTATGAAACCTATGCAATTTACTTACTATCTGATCCTTGTCTGGTTTCCACAAATGTTGTTGGTGAGAGAAAAACGTATACACAGTGTAAACAAACGTTTCTTCTGATTTGCTTGTAAGTGACGAAATAGAGTGTGAGTTATTCACTATGGTTACTGTTTGTTGAATTTGCTCTCCCTGTTCATTAGTAATTAGGAATCAATCTACGTATGATTTGTAGAGCTTTACACTTGTATGAATAACTTTTGCCGCAGGCTCAGTCTTCAAACGAACAAGCTAAGTTGTTTTCGTTCCAAATGGATCACTCTTTCCTTAAACACAACAAAGTCAAGTAATTCACGGAAGCAAACAGCAAGAGAATATGGACTTCACAGATAGAAATGTGGTAACCTAAAGCTACTGACAATCTTGGAAAAGGGAATAAAAACTATAATTACAAACTTAACATTTAAAATTAGAAGTATTTGCTTTGGGTGTGTCTGATGGCATCAAAAGAATCTGTTGATGAGTTCACGTATCGCTTCCCATCCACAAGATCTGGCGTGTCAACAAATCATCGAGCAATTTTCTCGGAAAGACTTCACTAATAATGAAAAGAGATGTAGTAAAGTTTCACATATGTGTTCTTCGGATGATTAGTAGAATGAATGTCATCAGAACGCCAAAGTGGCCAACAAGACTTGTTTTCCTTGTTTGAACAGCAGTCCAATTACAACACAACAATTATGAAAATAGTAACTAGAGTGAGTCAGAAGAACGATCAGAGAGAGTATGGATGACGTGTTTGCCATCGGTTTCACAATAAATGTTCCAAATCATGGGCTTGATTGTCTGTGGGCCAGAGCAGATTAAGTGTCCACACGAACTCCTGAACGCAGATGTCAGGGTTCCGTGGTCGAATAATGGGAACGGTCGACATTCGGAATCTCATCATTTTTGACTGACCCCTTGGCACTTAGTAGACAGTTTGCAAAGCACCTCTCTTACTGACAGAATGATTGGAGTCGGTCAAATATGCAACACTTGCGCTTGAAATTAGTAGGATATATACTTCTGCAACACAACTCAGTTTATAAATCCATACAGGTGCGATACACAGAGTTACTTTGCTTTGTTCCTCTACTGGTTGCAAACTGTCCACTTGTAATCACTTTCAAACTTGGATTCATCATTAAATATCATACTATTTTTGCCAAATTAATGATTGGGTCATCATAAGCGTACATAGTCCTTTACGCGGTTTTCGTTTTTTTTAACATTCAGGAATTTGTCGGCCGCAAATTTTGTTTTCCTATCGATTCTCATCAGCGAACTTTGTTCGTTTGGATTTTGTCAGGTGGAGGAAGTTAACGGCGCTTGTATGTATGCGAATGTGTTCTGGACCGTTTAGAGACCAGACCAGGTGTTACCAGTTTGAAAGGTCACCAGCAGTTAGGTCGCACACTGAAAGCATACTTCAGCACACAGCAAACAACAACTATCGGATAACAATGGGAGATAGAACACACTCTTATTCTGCTATCAAGATTCTTATGAATAAACGGTTTTAAGAATTCATTTTGGCTTTCTGAATATGTGTCTCAAATCTTCACTTGAACTCATCTGCTACAAACACTGTTAGGACAAACTGTTGTAAGCAGCGTCGACTTAGCCATACACGTGCACATATGAGAAATGTATCATCTGCTATCGGCAATCGACTCATGTGATTTCGTACTTCATACGAGTTATTTCTCAAATGGCTGCTTGAGCTGGATAAAAACAATTCACAACTGTTGATGGATTGTCCTGTCTATCTTACTGGTAATGCACTGAGAATCGCTCCATTTTGTGTCGTCTATCTTGATAAGTTAGTCAACAAAGTGTCCTAAATGGGCGCTGTTGGCCGAAATTTGTTTGACCGGTTGAGTATATATACCTTCAGAATAAGTAGTGATCGATCGGTAATTTGACTTGTTGGTAAGGCTTAAGTTCTAGCACGGATTTCCGTTCAGACCAGATGAAACAGTTACAAATTTGATGGTATATAAGGCAGATAACTAAACGAAATAGAAGGTAACAGGTCATGGGTCAAATATGCACCATCAGGGGGTCATTGTTAGGTTCTAATTTGTGTTCACAGCAGGCCGGGGTCAATTGTACATTAAAGCAGAGGTTGAATTGGTATGATCTGCCAGATAGTCCGGTCAAAGGGTCAACTGTTTTTGAGGGAATTAGATAGAACAATTGTGATTTCGATGACCTAACTTGGTTGTCTCATCCAGCCATCAGTGTAAGTCAGTTCGATCAATCCAAGACCGACCGCTGTGTCTCAGAGTTCAGCACCATGTACTCCATTCAGGATGCGTTTTCGTTAGCACTTTCAACGATCTTCGTTACTAAGCCCTCAAGTGTATTTCTGAACTCTCCTGTAATTGCCTGAACGTTTTCCAGATTAATTTGATGAACTGTGCCTAACACTTGACCAACGATTGCGGAGTCCCTTATCAAGGCTTGGTACTCCAGTTGATTTCGGGGGGTGTATTTCCAATGTGACTCGGATGCTCATTTATCCTGGTTATAAATTCTGTTGCCGTCTGCTCAATACAAACTGACGAGCAGTGCTTTCATTTTATTCTATTAACACAACTGCTAGTTCTTTCAATAGGCAAAGGATCTCTAGTGTGCACCAAGATGTTGCGCATTGTCATCCCATATCGAAAAATCGTTCTGATTACTAGTTTCTTCAAGACCTACAAATACACACAGATATGGTTATTTGGTCGTGCCTACTGTAACGTTACTGGCTTTGTTGGCCTATAAGTTGATCTCATATCCGTGAGGGTAAGAGTGTAAATTCTTGTCCTGAAGAGGATGTTCACCATTGATAAGCTTTAATATGAGTAAAACTTGAGCTCAATGCCTTCTTTTGAAGAGGCAGACCGATAGGCTTGTGTGAACATGAAGACAAAAAGCAAACTTAGGGGGTGATCACTGTGGAATTTGAAGTAGATTGTGAACGATGCAAATGAGTTTAGCAGAATATCATTTGGCCAACGAAATGTTACGAACCGTTAATGCAAGCATATACTGCCAAACGGCTGATCAAGTAGGTGATAGTTTTGTTCTGTTGGAATCTGTGCATGGGTGACCTACTGTTATCTGCTCGGTCAGAAAGTTGCATTCCAACATCATATTTATTCCTGCATCGGAAAACGAAAACTCGTTTCACACATGAAAAGGCTTAGAGACTGTAAGCTGCAACGTTGTGTTTAATGCAGAACAGCAGGAATTAGGTAACATAAAAAGTCGGAACAGAATCTAAACCCCGTCCATAAGCATACTACGAGGGAAGATAAAATTTGCACCGCAAACATATCGTATCAAGTTGAATATCACCCACATGTGATCGCAGCTTTCGCATTATGAAAAACTGTCCAGCCAGTCGTTTTAGAAAACAAGCATTAGTCTTTAGTTCTGTTCTTGTTAGAGCTCGTCGCTAGTGCACATCCTTGCCACGGTCGGGAGTAGAATGCCGATCACGCTTTCATCGGGCAAACCTGTTGACCGTTGAGTCACTGATCTCACATTGGGCATCATCGGATTATCATACTTGAGTCATCAGCCACTTTCACTGAAGGGTAACGATTATCCCTCAACTCGAATATGACCATCTGTATCCTATTATGAGCCGGTACGTGACTACATCTGTCACATGATTCGGTAATCAAGGTTCGAAGGAATGCTCTATTCATCCGCCATCCAGTTGGGAATGACAGTACAGAAGATACACTCAGTTCTTGGTTAGGTCGCACGTCAAGGCACACAATCCCAACGACATTGTCATGCAGCTGATTTAGCACACACCTCTGGCGACAATGAGCCTGAAAGACAAACTTATCATCCATGCTTGTGTACTCGTTCCCTTGCTGTTACGTGAGAGGACATATAGGTCACGCTGCGAGGCACTTGTCGAGACTGGTCAAAGAACATTATCCAGCTCGGCTTAGTAGTGGTTCGACCGAAACTAGCAGCTTTGCATTCATCGCACATCTGGACGACAATCAAATTTGCCATATAGTCTGTACTGTTCTGGTCAAACAACGGGCGTCGACCACAAATGAACCGACCGACATTCGACTAAACATAATTCGATCGCCTGTCCACATGAGAAATTTTACGAACCCTGTAAGTGTCGTGGCCAAACGTTATACCACCATTCTGCAATTCCATCAAAAATTCGATCCATAATTCTGTGGCGCAACGTCGTGGGAAACAGCTGATCAGTCCTAATCGAAATCCGTTGCTTGACTGGCCAGACTGTGAATATATGGGATTGTGTAACGCTTTACACGACCAAATGCTTTTCTGCTAATTCACTACCGCCTATTTGCACTTTGTTGTAAGCCAGTTGAAATGATGTAAATATAGTCCCTCAAAGGTAAATTATCGGAAAGAATTATTCGTCACAGTTCCATTGTATAAATCAGCGAGAACTTTTGCGAGGTCAGAAAGTCTAGATGACGAAATTAGCAACTAGGAACAAGGTATTCATTTTTTAACAGACAATAATCACCTTGAGGAATTCGGGTGGAATTATAGAAAAATGGTAGTATCGAACGAGATGAAATTTTGCACAGCCCCTAACAGAGACAGTAAATCTGGTTTCCGGTGGTGACTGTTCGTGCAAACTCATACTCTCCATAACTTTACAATCATAACGTCGAGTTCGTCCCGGAACTCATTTCGCAGCGATCGCATTTCTAACGAGCAAACAAAACAAACTAACAAACGTGCGTCCACCCATATTTTACATCATCTTTCGTCCTGAAAATTTCCTACGATTTTCCATGATTTTCTACTGGTGTAGAGTTCATAAGAGAATGCCATTTGCGCTTCATAATGAACTGGGCACGAATTTGCATATCAACTTTCCGCGGTTGCCGTCCACGTGAGTTTGCGCGACAAAAAAACTGGAGTTTAACTCCTGTTTACGTGATTGAACAGTTTATTCTGATTGGAACTAATATGGGAAACACAAAGCGGAAGTGGCTTTTCAACTCGGCGACACATTTTGTCAATAGGAGGATACTCACCCTGTTTGAAGGTATTTATGAAGAAACAGAGAGCGTCGTAGCTAAATTTACGGTTACATTCGAAAGATTTAATCGGACAGCATTTCTTTGTTTGTATTTCTGCTGTCTGCCGCATTTTGAATTTGAAATTAACTGCTTAACACCTATTCTTTTGAAGCTTGAATACTTCTCATACACCGAATACTTGGTTCCTCATTGGCTGACTGAATGGTTTTATAATAATTGCAGATGAGTATACGGGATCAATAGAAGTTGAACAGCACCACCACTGTTCGCAACTATCATAAAGTTGAATAATATGTATTAGGAAGTTTCAGGGGAGACGGTTTGAAAGAATGCACCCCACTCTACTGCTGATCACTAGCAGATAGCTTCCTTTTCTCAACCGACGATTGTGCTCCGAAAGAGGGTAATTATGCCGAAATTCTTATGACCAGGTTGTCCATTCATCCAATGATGTCACTCTCACTTAAACACAGATAGATTATTTAACTTCAATTTGTTCTGACCTATTCTGCTATCTCCACATGGTGGTCCGGCCTGTGAACTGCACCAACCCAGAGAGCAATGGTAAATAGGATTCCAAATCTGTTAAGTACAATCAAGTTAGATAAGCCAATTGTGAACGGTCAGCAGAAAAGCAGTTACATCCGTAAGATTGTGTTGCACAACTGATCTCGTAAGAATGCTTGCGTGATGCGTGCTTCTGTATGTGAATCCACAAATAGTTCGTTCTTTATGCGCGAATGAAGAGGTGTCGCAGGACTGGTGCTTGTCAACAAACATTCCCATGTTCAAAGAGGGTGCCAGGACATCATATAATAATCACATGATGGATAGGCTTGACTTTACCTCATCCAAGCTGCTCACGGGTCACAGAATTCAGTCAGACCCAGTTGCAAGTGATTTGGATTTAGGTTCTTAATTGTTTGTCTTCTGGGTATTTATCTATTTGTATGGACAAATATACGGTGGTTATTGACATGATATAATTAACCATAATCTAATTCAATTTGTGAGATGAATATAAGAAATGTCTCGTTGTGCTCTCGTTGTTCCCCGAAGCAAAAGTACAGCATCTCAAGTTATCATCATCATCATCATCATCATCATCATCATCATCATCATCATCATCATCATCATCATCATCATCATCATCATCATCATCA
>LUCH01001074.1:10403-23067 GCA_013368495.1 Paragonimus heterotremus
AAGCGCTAGATTCGAGTTTCGCTCTCATTAGAGCTCGCTGTTATGTTCATATCCTTGCCACTGCCAGGACTCAAACTCCGGCCACGCTTTTCATGAAGCAGCCATGTTGACCACCAATGACCTCACATTAGGCATGACCGAATTATCATATGTGAACACTAATCAAGTTGCCCGTTCGTCTCGATAGGAGACACAGTTACTGTCCTGTTAACTCCAATCAATGACCCCTCGACTAGGACTTCTCTCCAAGTTGAAATCACATAGATCCCTTGATGAGCGGTATTTCAATCTTTATTGAAACCGAAAATCCCCTACTACTCATCAGTAACCTAATGCATCTTGCCTTAATAAATTGTTGGAAACATTATTTTATCAACAGTGAGATGTGAGAAAGGTCTAATTGGAAGAATGTATACTGACTGTATTAAAGAAATCAATGGTAAAACAATTGCAAAAGTTACTTTCAAAGAGATATTGACAGTGAATGTTCACAGAAGATTGGCAACTCTTTCAAACTTTTATAATACTACGTTTTAAGCTAGTTTTTAAGATTAATGTCGCAAGCTTTCTGACTACAAATTGCATTTTATGCTTTCTCACTGCCTGGACCGTATACATTTCAAAGTGCAAGGTTTACAGTGGAAAGTTTTGAGAATGGATTCTGTGTAATGGATTTTTTGCTTCACTTTTACGCAAAGTGAGTTGAAACAGACTGATGTTCCACAAAATACACTCTAAACCAATGTTCCTTTGAATGTGACCGGAACGAACAAGATTCAGACTGCAACCAAGTCAGTTACCAATTAGTAAACACTTAATCAAACCATTCGCGGATAAAAGGTGAATGCATGCGTCAAAATTGTAATGACGACCTGCACGAATCAAATGAAATTGATTATTCGACTTTCGGCAAATTAGCGAGCTTAACAGTTTCACAAAGCGAGAAGCCAAGCACACTGCCCAACTACCTGATCGTAGTTTGATCGTTTAAACCGATATGTAGCTCTTCTTACGAGCTGTCTCACTAGATTTATTGAACACTTAGCTACATTTGGCAAAATGAACGGAATTTGTATGCTCCTATTGAATGAGCATTAAGTTGTCATGTGTTCTCGAAGATGAAATCAACTTTTCAATTTCACGTCACATTTTCCGATGAAGGAGATTAATAGAATTCTCATACCAATCCTGTAGAAAATTTATTGGCGACATATCCTGTCTTTAGGTACAGTATACCCGCTCGTTACAGTATCGAACCGATCAACTTGGTAGGAACAATCTCTTGCACTCACTACATCAAGAAATGTCAAAATAATATGAGGCCTAAACCTTAATGCGAAACCATTTATTTTACTCGAAAATGAAAAGCAGCCAAAACTGACTACCCTGCCCTTTACATGTTAACAGGTGATATAGTTTGACCAGTCGCATGTGACACGGAAGGTTTGCTTTTAAGCCAATTAAAATTTCACTTCCTTGTTTTAAAACGTGAACACGCGGGGAAGAGAAAATCACCTACATTTTTTTGAAAGAAGCCTGAAGTAGAAACAAACTGAATATACATTCGCACACACCATGCATGCGTTGCTATTACGTCACGGTACTGATTTCGGTTGGATTTGATTGGCTCTGTCGTCCTTATCATAACTGATTACTCGATCGGTTACCGGTTGCCGCCATCGCATCACGTGTCGTGCACTCTGATTGCGCTGACCCACTAGGGTGACACACACACTCGTTGACCAACTGATTGATCAGCTGTGATATTGGAGAAACTGTCGGTCCAGTCTTTCTGGTCATTGTGGGACCACTAACGATGTTTGAGGTGCACATACGTGCGTTCATGTTTACATATTAAAATACTTGAGAGAGTGTCAAATCATAAGAGAGTATTAACGCGTATTTTAACATACAGGGAGCTGTAAACTATAAGATGGATCTGTGAACAAAGCACAAGGGAAAAGTGTTCATTTTCATTTAGATTAACGGCCGATGAACACATATACACCACTTTTTCAAAGCTTCAGACTGAACATGTTCTGTAATGTGTAATTCCATTATTCATGTACACTAGCTTATCCGGAATGCACATATATATTCCTGTAGCGTCATGATCTGATAAAGCTGAAACCAACTACAACACTTGATTATTGTCATCTGCCTTATGTCGTAAACTATGAGCGCAGTCGACGTACTTCCACTCGTTTGCTAAATCGGGTATAGCTGACTATCCGTGGATGTTTGACAACATTGAATCAATACTTGTTTACCTTTGATTTAGCCAGCTTCGAACTACTCACGCTTTATTTTTGTCGTCCAGTGAGCGTGTTTTGGGAGGCAACAATCAGTGTAGGCTTCCTGGTTTCTTGGTCTGATTCCAACTGCCTGGGTTCATTATAACAAGTCAGGAGTATGTATAATTCCAAGATAATCCAAAATAATCTAGAGGACTGAGGCAATCTAAACCAAATCCCATCATCTACAGCTTAGTAGATGGCACCATGGTCAGGTTGTCGGTGATTTGAGTGAAGACAAAGTCTTTAAATTTGTGATTAAAGTTATTTATTAGTGGAATTTAAATGCGCCTGGATAGCTCAGCGGTTCTTTCTTACCTTGGATGATAGCCGCCGGGGATGGACCCCAGTAGGGACATCGAGTGGCATGTCGGACCGAACAGTTCCGAGGGTGGCCTTGACACCGGCTTCAGACTGAGTGTATTTTTTTCTGATCACTGGGGACGTTAGTTCGCGCAGGTAGTCCGGATGAACCAGGGGACGATCACTACTACTCAGCTTCATGGAGATGGCGTCAGCTCCTATATCCAACTGTCTGGATGGAAGTGGCAGAGATCTGGGACTGGAGTGGGCTGGTCGGACGGGCCTGATGGGGTGTGGGGATTTTTGAGCAGCAGTTGACATGAGGAAACCGTCAGATTTCTCTTGACCCGTGCGACAAGTCCCTGGGGGAAGTGGAATGAGTCCAGGCGTTGGGGAATCAATCGCTTCAAAGTTCCGCTTTCGACCTGGTTGGATGCTACGACTCGGTCGCCTAGACTCACCGTGCCTTGAAGCTTGTGTTTGTTGAATTGATTGCAGACAAGGGTCTGGATAAGCAGCTGTTGTACAAAAAAAGAACTTATAAAAACTTCTCATGTCTACACGAAAAGGGGGAGTTCAATATGTAAACAAATTATATTACTTGCAAGTGGTTTGGTATATCCGTTAATTTAAAATGGATCCAATTGTGAAAACTTTGGGCTTTGGTTGGGTTCGAAGCAGCGATGTCAAGTTTCTTCTCATGACTAAACCGGATGTATTCACAGTATTGAAACGAACCAAGGACCCCACCGTATTGAAAGAGCTTAACAGGTATAATAAGTTCAGTATGCAACTGGCGGAAGCGAACGTAACCGTCGGGTTTCTGGAACAATGCATAGATCGTCCAGAATTCTCAAAACAGTGCTGGACCATTCTTAGACGAAATCGCATTAACGTCATGAAAACTTCACTACAGCATCTGGCTCTAAACGAAAGGGACACGTGGCTGAGCAGAGTATATGACCTGGACCACAAACGGACGGTCGCTGAGGGATACGCCGTGTGAAGCAAACGAGTTCGAAAATTACATGCATCAGATTATGGCCAAAAGACGAGAAAAGAAGGCATTGGGACTACGAAAGCAACTCAACCCAATCAAACCCAGGGCCGAATTTCCCAAAAATCCTGAGCGGTACGTGCATAATTTCTCTTCTTTGCTCTTAAATAATGTTGCTATTGAAGTATTATCGTTAGGACCGAAATTTTGTTGTCCTAAGAATAGATTTAAGCAGCTGGACTCAGAAACGCAGTTTGAAAACCTTTATGTTCAGCTGAGTAATCTCTAACACCCATCAACTGTTAATGCTGAAATGTTCAAAGTAACCCTAGCACTGTCTTGTTTTTAGTATCTGACCCGAAAATGAATGAGTAGAAACCTACTGACTAGGGAGCACTTGGCTTCACCGAAATCTTCAAGACAGAATGAGAATATAATAATCTCCAGACCTGACAAAGGCACTGGAATTGTCCTCTTAGATAAAGCCGATTATATGAGTAAAATGAATGCATTACTGGAAGATAAAACCAAATCTGTTAGCGTACAAAACGAGAAGAACAAAACGACAGTTATTGAGAAGTCACTAACAAAAACACTTCGATGTATGAAGCAAAAGGGCCTGATGGATTCTGCAACTTTTGAAAGAATTAAACCAGTGGGCACTGTAATTCCTAGACTCTACCGGTTACCCAAGGTACATAAAAACGGTGTACCACTACGACCAATTTTAGGTATGTGCCATTCTTTGTATCACGAGACGGCAAAATGGCTTGCCACGCTGTTAAAGCCAGTTAGGAAGAAACTAGCCATTCATAGCTTGAGGGGTTCCTTCGAATTTATTGAAATATTAAAGCACCTGAACGTACTAGGAAAGCGTTTATTCTCGCTTGACGTCACATCTCTCTTCATTAACATCCCACTCAACGAAACGATTGAGCTTCTCGGACAATATATTGAAAGTAATAATATCGACGATAGAATACCAGCAGAAGAACTAAAGCAGTTACTATATCGTTGCACGTACAACGTTCAGTTTAAGTTCTCCGGCAAGGTATACCGTCAAAAAGACGGGGTAGCAATGGGGTCACCACTATGCCCATTGTTAGCTGATATCTTTATGGTAAAGGTGGAGCATAGTTCATTAGCTGATCAAATAAAATCAGTCACCTTTTACAAGCGTTATGTAGGCGACATCATATATAACGCAGATGAATCTAAAAGCCTTGGTGAGATACTGACTCCTTTCAACCTTGTACATAAGAATATTTACTTTACCCTGGGACTTGAGTCATCAGTAGGTATAGCGTTCCTAGACGTGCTCATGTCTCATCGCGAGGATGGCACGATACCACGGAAAGTGTATCGTAAGGCAACTTGGATGGGCCAGTATACAGACTTCATTAATTTTGTACCACCGAGACAAAAGAGCAACCTAATCCGATGTCTGGTAGATAGGGCCACAAAAATATGCTCGAGCGACAGCATCGAAGAGGAAAGACAGTTTATATTTAATACACTCATTGAAAATGGCTATCCGGAGCAATTTATTCATAAAAATGTGCTAATAAGCACCAAGGTAAACAAACCACAAACTGCAGACAAAACATCTTTATATTTTCTTGCCCTTCAAGGGTGATGGTGTCGCTGAAACCGTAACCAAGAAGTTTAATGTAGCAATCAATCAAACGTATTTCGCAGCCCAACTACGCGTTCAGTTTACCTCCACACCAGTATTGCGCCCCCAGGTGGAAGATATATTGTCTGTTTATGCCGCCTCTTTCTGTGCTTACCGCTTCGTTTGCTTCTGTGGAACAAGCTACATAGGCCGCACAACACGGCGATTATCCGAACGCATTTGGGAGCGCCAACTGATGTGGCTGACGCGAGGATCGATAAGGCCCTGTTCGTCTGCGGTCCTTACGCACTTGATCGACTAAAACCATCGGATCAATCGAACCGAATCGTTCAAGCAAATCTACCGAATATGTGAGATACAATTTTGCATTTGATCAGTGTCCCAGTGATACCCCTAATCGTGTTTCCCCGCAATTTTAATACTCAGTCAGGTGACTGAGGTCTGTAGAAACTCCCGTGGCGATCAGTTAGTTGCTCGATCTGCTGAAGATAGCATTCTAGGCAAAATGTTTCATTTACTATCGTTTATCACTCAGAGCTAGCTCGGACATATTACAGTTTCCTTAACTTGGTCCTTGTTAGGAAAACGCGGTTGTCATACCGGAGCTGAACCCACACTAGCTGCTGATGTAATCGTGAGCATATTTTGCGGGTCAGAAAAGTCTTGCAGACAGTTGATCGCAGTGATTACCAACGGTAGACGCATAGTTCGATCTATATGAGTCTTATCCGCGCCTTGCATGCTGGGAAGACTTACTCATGCTTAGCTACAAGGCATTAAGATGGTAGCCTACCCACTCCTTCAGTAGCTAATGTGGTTGCAGAAGGATATTTGATTTATCTTCTTACGCCGTCGCGACTTCTTTTCTTGTGGACTGAAATCAGTCGACTACTTGTGGTTGGCCCACTACTGAACAAATCCGCACACTGGTCCGGGTAAACTTTGTTAGAAAGGTTTACAGATAGTATCTAGAGACCAACAAAGAAGTGGTTGATAGCTGCTTCGACCCACTTAGGTATTCTCCACTGAAGCGTGTCCTTAAAGATGTTTGAACTACTTAGCTTCGAGTTTAATCAGGAATGGTTTTCAAAACTATTCCGCTTTTCGTATATTCTACTGCATGCAGTGCGTTCATAGGTGAGTGGCTTTCAGCTCATAATACTCATTACCACTGGCTACTAAACACTAAGCAGTTTGGATATTTGTTGAGAAAAACAAGATGACGAAAATGATTCGGCGTAATTCTCAATAAGGTTACTTCGACTCTGAACGCCAGAAGACACATCACTCCAAATAGAAGTAAATCAGTCAACATTAGTTAACGAGAATTAATTCAGTTTTGTGTCGGTCTCAGGTTGCCAGCGTTATTTGAACACAGTCGGTATGGGAGGCGGTGGGTAGAATGGTGGACGATCGGACACAAGTCCACTGACAACTTATAGTGAGAGCCAACTAGGGGCGCACCACGCACAAGTACTTGAGCAGTATTAGCTGACGGGTCAACGATAGCTCACGCTGGTTGTTCCAGTCATAGAGGCTCGTCAGGATTTTGTCAATTGGATTGAAAAGGTTGTGGCTGAAGAAGCTTTTAAGAATCCGTCTTTGCTAACAAAAGAACCCAGCGACATGTATGAACCACACACACGTCCACCATTTGTATGGTATCGACCTTGATTCCACGTTGCTTGAAGTTTCTCACAGAACGTAAGTTATGGTGTACGCGTTTTGGAAATGATGATGACGGTGGTGGAATAACAGTTTGAATACAGCCTGAGGGTTTGTACGATCGATTAAATTTTTTATTACAATCAACCTGTTTAAACCTAGGGGGATTCAGATGTGAACTGGTCGGATGTACCTATCAGAACAGGTAATGGCGCATAAAACGTGCAGACCTGTTAACCAGAAGGCACCTTGAAGCACGAAAAGAACCAGATGAAAGTGTGGATGTTACAGCCACTTAAGCAGACAGAAGTACAGGAATCATCCCTACCGGCAAAAAAGAATTTCAGATGAAATGTCTTCCATTCCTTCTAATAAGAAGAACTTTAGTCGTTTGGAATGAAGAGAAAATCGCCAGCATGCTTCAGGAATGGGTGGTGAGGAGTCCAAAGCAAATCAGTCAGCCACGTTCAGTTCCGTATGTAACGTTCACAAGGATAAAATCAGCATGTTCACTCTCGCATTGTCCCTAGTGGCCTGCTAAGGTTTGTGAACCAAACCAGCCCCTGAAATGGATGTTCGAATCGTCTGATTCAGCTGGTAATATCAATCCGAAGCGGTTTGTTCAAATTTCGGATCCTGAGATCAGAATCTCTGCGATAACAATTCTCACGAAGTACTTGAATTAGTAGAATCCATAAAAATTTTCATTATCGAGAGCAAATTCTTGCTTCTGAGAAGTTGACACATTGTTCACATAAACGTTCTTCTGATTGTAGCTAACGGCTACGTACTGGATACATTGATACATCTTATAGTAGACTACCGACCTCAATCTCGTGGTTGAAGGAATTTTCCCTTCCACATAAAATGCTCGTGTACCATACATTTAACGAGTGCTTTTGTGAATAACAAGACGGACTTCTATGGAATACCTCCTCGGACATTCGTTAACTGATACACTGACGAGCAAAATTGAACGTGATCGGGTGAAAAGTTCAATTATTTGGAATATTTCGTTGTTTTGGTGGACAGTCCCTGTGATGTCGCTGTGGTCCTTCGGAAGTTCTATAAAACAGGATCTTCTATGCATCTCAAGTCGAAAAAAGGGACAGAAAGCTTCTTCTATTTATTTGATGTTGATTCTGTAAGGATTCGAATAACCTAGCCCGAAACTGACAGGTCACTGTTTAGTCAGCCAGACTATCAGGGTAAACTCATCGCCATAACCACGAATTTGTCTGCACATGTTTTTTACTTAACTCGTTGAACTTTTCATGTGCACATCCAAGTCACCTACCTGCCTAACAAGTCGTACCCAGTGTGTAAGTTGTCACGATGTTCATAACATTTTGCCCCACATTTCGAGGGATAAAGGGACCTATAAAACGGCTATGTTTATGCGAACCGGGCCTGACACACTGCCTGACATTCCACGCACAACGCAACTTCTGGCAGTCAACGCCCCAAATGGTCAGTAGTTTCAACTCTGTCAGCAATCTTTATGTCGGCACCAACAGCATATTATTTTGTTCGTTGTTTGGCAGAGCTCACGTCCACGAACACTGTCACAACTAATAGGTTTTGCCACACACTTTCGTGTGACGCATCAAGAGGAATGAGCATTCCGTGTTACATAGCATGTTGAACAACACACCCTGATTCGACGCCGTCACACGTGGTAAATGGTACACGATCCGACGACGAGCATTCTCGACTTCAAGACTTGTATAGTTTCATGTAGCAAACAAATTACAAGTCAAGGACTAGTCTCACATCAATCCATCCGTCCATCATACTCCCCAAGCTTCCACTGTCTGGACTGGTAGATCGTAACAGTCAAAATCCACTGCGCTACCCGGATTTTGATAAGTTCTAGCATTTTGTTATACAGCTTTGTTATTCACGTTTAGTCGGTACACTGTTATTTACATGGCCCAATTGGTGCTAGAGTGCAATTAACAAGTTGGCCCATGTGGAGGCGTAGGCTGTTCAATAACCCGCAATACAACTGTTTATTTCTGTGAGAAGCCTCATAGCCAACCCACCAAATCTGGTGTTGATAGGTGGATTCAAGCAGGCATCAATGTCCAAGCTACCTACATCGTTCTCTCCGCACAGGTGAGTCCTTGTTTGGCACAATGAGGCATCTCGGTCATAGGTTCAGTAAGCACTGACAGTTGACTGCCTGTTTTTGATCGTTGGCAGTAGCAGCTGATCACCCGCGCTCACCGTCGAGGGAGTAAAGTTAGAGGCGAACAGCACATATGTAATCACCTTGAGATTTGGGGATAGTGCGCAGCGGTGGAAGCGTCGCTTCTGGTCTCTTGTTGGAATCAGAATTACTCAGAGACGGCAACTACCTTCATCAATAAAATACCCACTCTTAAAAGCTTCTGTCTCCTGACGATGAACTATAATTCCTCACTTTTCTAACAGAAGTGTGTCCATGGAACAAATTGCCGCGGAATACGATGATGGTTTGTGAAGAACGAAGAAGATATTTCAAATTATTTGCTTCGAAGTACCTCGAACAAAATGTATGACTGATTTCTAAACGCCGAACAGTCACGGAAGAATTGGTGCAGAGGGAAACAAAGGAAGTATTAAAAATTATGAACAGACAAAGTTGGACACAGTAAAGAAAAAGTAGATCATTAAATGTTCCAAGCGAAAATACACTGAACTGGTTTGAGCACCTACGTGACCGACGACAAACCATGTTGATTTTATCAAACTGCTCCTGTCAGACGCCTGGTAATCAAAGACTGTTCGAGCGCCAAGGCTCGAAAGAACTTATGAACTGGTTGCCGTTCCACTGACAGGCGGCGTCGTAGAGAGGGAGTCAGCTGTTGTTGAAAACAGTATATATTCGAGGTGCTTCAAGAACATCAAAGTAACAAAAATCTGTTCTCGGTTATGAAACCAAGACAAAGTCTTGGGTGAAGTGTTTCACAATTACCTCAAAAGAAACTAGAAATTACACTTAAACATAAGAAAACTGTTGATTTTGGATAACCGCATAACTCACTGGCAAGCAAGTCTCATTAGTATGAAATTATTATTTTAATGAATCCGGACCAAATCCAATGCGAATGAATTCAAACATTTTGGGCTTCATGTTTAACATGTTTTTGATAAATGAATTGAGAAGAACACAATATTAGCAGCAAGTTGAGTATCACAACTTGCTCGTAGCTTTATGTTCTTTCCAGCCGTTTTATTAAAAATTGTCAGTTTGTTTACATTATGGTTTTGAGTATCATCTGACATGATGAAAGATGTGAGTGAATTACTTCTCCTACCCGTGCATAAGACGGTTCTAGTCCAAAAAGCCGGTATGTGACATGTCGGCTGCAGAACTTTCAAGCCTTTAACTGACATAGAGTTTTTAGGTTAATTTAGCGGATGCCACTATACGGTGTTCCTCAGCTGTTCATCACTAATTCTCTCCATATCCCTACAAAATTGAAAAGAAATCAATTGTACAAACAACTGTCGTCGGTACTTCCGCTAATACTTTTACGTTTACATATGATGTATATAAAGTATATATTAGAGTCAGGACAAGTCATTTCGGCAATTAAATATCACACATGTAAGTGGCACACAGTCTACTGAACTTATTAACGTGGTTCGCCAGTGCAGCTCCAGAGGTGTCAGTGTGCGATTATTACCAACTATAGGGGTTTACTGACATCCATCTATTTCTATGAGTGTAGAATTGTACATACAATTCCTTTACCTCTCTCAGTCAAATGTTCGTAAACCACTTGAGATTCGAGCAAATGTGAACCACTCCACACCGATAAGTACGCGTGTTACTCTCGCGCACTCACCACTTAATCCGACCGTCTTTAGGTGGAAGGTGATCCACCCACCTCTGTAATGTTTAAATACCTAGTTAAACTATTCTGTCTTTCATAAATACTTCATACATATTTTATGCAAACGAAGGAATTTGACGAGAAGTGCCGACGATAATAGTTTGCATGACTGACCCTTTATTGACCACTTTAGCTAGTGCAGCATAGCACGTCAGTCTATTTTGCATGTTCATGAAGACAGGAAATATAAGAACGTCAGTCACCATAAAATCATGGACCTCGTTACAGAAGCATTGATGACAAACCCGTATATAACAATAAGAACGCCTGGTTCAAACCAGTTTAAATATTATTAACAACTGATGACATAACATACACAGAATATAGAAGCTTACAGTTTTTAGACTGACGAGGATGCTGTGTATGGGGAGAAAGAAGAAAATGACAAGGTTCTCGTCCAACGCGCTGCTTAGTATGTCTGATCTCTATGACGGTTAGTTTTGGAATAATGTTTATCAGTCATGTCTAACTTCGGACTCATGCAGCACGAACCATCAACACACTGACGACAACAACAAAAAGATAGTTACCTGTGAACATGTTTGCAAGGAGTGAAACTTTCCATTACTAGACTGTCGTTAGTTAGTTCTATTCGTGAAATATTATTCGCTCATAGCGGAGCATTCATAGTTTCAGTCGGTCCAAGATTCCCAGAGAATTCATAAGAAGTCAATTGTGCGAACAACTGTTTTTGGTAACTCTCTCGCGAAGGTTCCAGTGCGATTGGTCCCCATTTGATTGACACTGACCATCAAATTGAGCCTGATCAAACCTTCCGAGTCATCTGTAGGCTCACCAAGCCCACTTCATTGCTGTCAGAATGTGACCGTCATCAACGGCCGAGGCTATTGCTACTAGACTCTACAACCCCTGTCTGTGTGTCTAAAAACAATTCGTGCAAACCCTACGTCTTCCTTGACCAGTTATTCCACAGCCACTTAAAACCTAAGCAAGCATGAGCCACTTGACACCACCAAATGCATTTTTAGTTTGTCAAAGGACGAATTTCTCCCTAGTTTTCGTGCTTCCTTGAATAGGAGGAACCTGGCCGATCATCGACGTTGTCGACCCCACAGAGAAAGCCTCTGTGACATCACATGCATATGAGTATCTGTAGAACAGGTACGGTTGCGACTTGTCAGAATTATCGTCTCAGTGAAGCTAGCCACTTTGTGGAGTGGATCTTAGTAACCGAGGCAAAAGTCACCGCGATTGCTTCATGTGGTTCAACAGCAAAAACACGAGACGGCGTTACTGTGGTAAGTAACAAATATTTTGTACGATTTACGAAATTAATTATTTTTTTCCCTTATGCTCTTAAGCATATTGTTAGATTCACTGGAAAGCTACAAGCCTTGAGGTGGCTTTCCACTGTTATTGCGTAATTAACTGTCACAAAATGTATGTGCGCTCATATAATTCTTTTTCTGTCATCTCTTTCCCTTTCCTGTTGGACATCCAATGCTTATGCTTATCTGTCCATTATTAGCTCTTCCGAGAGCTGGATAGTCGGAAAATTTAACCGCTATTTCGTGGTCAATAGATGAATAAACCATATCAGGAATTGAGAATATTTCGAGGCACCTGGAGGCAGTCACAGTGAAAGAAAATATTCTAGTGCCGTATTATCTAAAGCACAACATGTACGTGGTTAACGTAAAAAATGCCTGCTAAATGCAGACAGGAATCTTTTGACAACTTGAGACAGAGTAAGATAACGGACGTAAATATCATCCAGTAAATCTTACGTAATTAACGATGTGATTGTCAGCCGTTTTCGTTAATGTTTCCCCACTCCGGGGGTTTTCACAAAACGGTCTGATGAAACTGCGCAAAATCCATGACACGACCATAATCGGGTAGTTTTGAAGAGGACTACCCAGAT
>LUCH01001074.1:26498-91309 GCA_013368495.1 Paragonimus heterotremus
CAAAGTGTGACCAGAGGAAATCAACCACACTTACAGGAGATTTCCAAAGCTTTATAAATTATATAAAAGCAATTGTCCATTAACTGCGAACTTCAACATGTGTAATCCATTATATCCCGTAATTGTCAGGTAAAAAGCGGAAATAATAGCACTTATGCGGCGGGACTTATGCTTAGGCAAACTTCGTGTTACCTTCAAGTTTGTGGATTATGTGAGAAGTACTGATGTTAACCAGGGACACACGGACTCCTTGGCAAGTTTAGCGTTGGTGCAGCCAATTGGTTCTTATGTAACTAGACAGGAGAAATAAGAAACTTTTGAATTACAGAATTGGGAACCAGAAAAACTGCTTCCGTGCGGAATCTTCAGCATTCAATTCATGTTAAACGACGAGTTGCAACAATAGCCCAGCAATATAGCACTTTAAGTTCACTGTAGGTGGACTTTTTATAAGGAGACTAAGAATTTTAAACGCCACCGGCCACTTTCAGTCTTCGCATTTATTGCCGACAGGTTAACGACATAATTATCGTTGTAGAACCGGCGAATGACTGCCGAAATTCCGCAGGAGGTAACGCCCACGTTTGAAACTAAAAGGACATCTACAAAACTTTCGTTTTATTGAAGAGAGTGTTGTAAATATATTATAAAATAAATCTCCACCAATCTTCTGTACAACTGCAACGAGGACTACAAACAAGCGAGAGCAGAATGTAATTCCTGGAAGAAGTATCCACTTTTTCGGGATGCACAATGTATTTCTTCGAGACCTTGGTCTACTGGAGAATCACAGTTCTCAGTCATTTGAAACGTCAACAGAAAATGTTCCAGAGTCATACCACAAAAAGAAGCTTCTTTATTGCTGTCTAATATGACTGCCTCACTACTATCGTTGACACGTCAGCTGTAATGTCTCCTTTTAAAGATTAGTCGATGAAATTTTATGACTTAGGACCATATAGACTATTTTGTGAAAATACCACTGAACCAAATGGTGTGTTATCCGTGAATAGATGAAATATGATAAGTAGCATGTAATGGGAAATTCCGCATTTTCTGCTGATGCGGCGAAATGGTTTAAATGATTTTCGTATGCCTTGACTACAAAATTTTGTTGGGTATATGTTGCACAGTTTTTGTAGAGACACTGAGTCTAAGTGTCTGTTTGAACTCTGATGCACTTCCTAATTTATTTGTAATTAATGGTAACACTCTTCTCGCTCGGATAAAACTGCTAAACCTTTCCATGCTATGCTTGCACGACTTTCGTTTGTCCCTTTCGAGCAACGCAAGAAAATCCTTTAGATTTCCGGAGAAGTTTGAACATTTTATATACATCCAGCAGCTCCTGTTGTAACACTACAATATTTTCCTTTCTCCAAATTGTTCAGCTGCTCTTCTATGGGCAAGAATTGGTCAGAGAAAATACAAATGAGGCATACCCATGAAACAATGGGCTCACCTAAGTGCTGTTAGTATGAAGACACGGTAACTGTAACGTTCTCAATGCATTTGATATTATGTGACAATCTAAAATTGTACGAGAGGTTTGGTTTGAAGATACTAATGCAACTTGGAATAACTTTATGTATTTTTTGCCACTCTTTTGTACATTTTGTGTGCATAATTCACTTTTTAAGGACTTCTCGAGGAAAATTCAGTTTACCCCCTTCTATTGACAAATGTTCTTGTGTTATCATAGTATATGTGTATATAATAACAAGAAAAATAAGGTTTAAGGGTAGGGCGACGGTTCACTTTTACTGGTGGACTAGAAAAGTTTTCCTCTTGTGTTTATAACACTTGCTCGTTTTTAATGAGTATCTGGTTTTTACTGTGATACGTGTTTGAGAAAATGCTTGGAGATGTTCTCTTGCATTGAAACTGCAACATATTACTACCGTGAACTCATGTGAGAACCATTCACATATAACATTTGGTGGGTTCTTTTTCTCAAACTAATTAGCACGCATAAACACGCATTTGCACAACTCTGACAGTAGTAACTTACACATCAAAGTCACCAGTACCTGATTGGTTATCCCTAATTGTCGGTTAGTTGGATCTCCGTCTTGACGACTTGCCGAACACATACACGGTTGCGTCATGGTTAGGTATGATGACTGTGTTGGTCGTGGTTAGCCAGACAGTCATTTCGCACGGGGGGTTCGTTGACTTGTATGAATGTCTGGCATTCCGTAAAGTGACCAGGATAATGGCATCATCGCGACCATAACAAGTCTTAAACCGCCAAAATTAAAGTGAGAAAACTGAAGTGCATTTGGTTAATTCTTAATGGTTGAAAAGCTGCAAATCGTATCTAACGTCACTCAACCTAGTCTTACATGGAAGTAATTAACCTGATAGGAGACTCAGCCAACACTTGATATGAAGGCGCACCATCACACTGAAACAACGATGCAGTGAAACACATTCACAGCAACCTTTCCAATAAAAACTGCCTCCCAGCAGCGAACCTTTCAATACAGTCCGCGTAGCGTATTACCATGTTCTACGTCGAACACCTGCCTACTGCTATCACTTAGTTAGCATTCATAACCACCCATAGTGGCCATCAGTGGTTATCACACGTGCCCACAATCCGAGTAACCAAGCAAAAACATTTTGGTCTGTCTAGACCCATGTTATAAATGATTTTACCGACGTGAGTGATACGTGGCAAAACCTCGAAGCGATCCGGATGATTAAAATGCGTCATTGAGCCGACTTATGAATTCACTGATCAAATGGAGAATACTGATTCAGCATCAGTTATGTCAACCTGGCTGTAGACTCTTAGCATGCTTAAATGAAGGATGTTGTACAACAGACAGAGTTGCAATGGTTCTGTATTAGTGCCCTCAGGTAGCCTTGGATCCCATAGCAGCAGGCTTGGGATTAAGCAGCCTGGCAATTGTTGGTGGGATAACTTTGAACAGTTCGTAATCTCGTAGAAAAAGGAGTCCGACTAATTTCAGATGATTTCGGAAACATTCCCAAACGATCATTCCTCTCTGCTTCCTAAACTTTCAGATCGGATGATGTAAGGATTAGTAAACTTTGTTTAGTTTTTATATCCACTCTATAGGCATACATCTCAGATAAGTTTGTGGAAATAACTGGTGAGGGTTAAAAGTTGGAGAGGCGGAATCTGCAGAGAAACAAGTTAGGAGAATGAGGTTCCGGTCAGAAAGGTTATAATAGCTGTATCGACTTTCGAAGTTCAGTCATGTGAAAGTCTGACTCAACCCTATTCCCCCGGAGACGTTCATCCCTGTATATTCTACCTTTCTTGTTTCTGACCGATAATTGGAACTTAACCTAGATGTTTTTGCTCTATCGCTTCAGTTTGATAGTCATGTGATTAGCTAGTTACCTGTTATCCTACTCTGCTTGGGTGGTGAGTGCATCGCTTTTTTGGGAGCTGGGCTGATTCCCGTAGTTTCTGAAGTTGTTGACTGCTCGAAAGTACTCTTCTGAGTATGAAAGTCATATTGTTTGATTTTAGTTCATCCTCAACCTGTTTGCCGCTAAATTGTAATTCATTTATCGGAAACGATTTATTGATCGAAACTGTTAAGGTTGAGTAACTGTTAACTTTGATGATTTGTTCAATTGTGATTTAATCTTGTTTTGATTAGTTGGGATCGTTGGTATATCGCCAGTCGTTCCTAAATTTCTTCGTGGAAGATCGCACAATAGCCACTGCTTGCTTTCGATTGTATGCAATGAATAAATATACCCAAGTTGATTTTCATCGTGATTATCTTTCAGTGTGCGCTGTGGGGCGACTTAAGAGAACGGTCGGGTAGGCAACACACAAACTTTGTCAGGAAGATCTACTTTCTCAAGGTCCAAATAAAGGTTTTGCAATGGAATTTCCAATATATATTGTGAAGTTTGCTTAGTATTTTTAGATGGTGTGCCTAATCCGAGTCAGATGTGATCTGGTGACGACAGCACATACTTGTCGGGATTCTGTAAATCACACTAGAAGAATTATGTTTGCCAGATATGCCAATAATCACGCAAATCCCGTTGGGATGCAGGTCAATTAACCTTGCTCTGGTTTACACTTCCAGGCTAACACAAGTGCATTTTATTCGTAAACACCTATCTGATACTCTTCTGTTCTGTGGAACTGGTTAACGTACAGTGCAATTGGGTGATAACATTATATCCAGTCACTTCTATAATAGACAGTGCAATTGGCATAGTAACTCCAATCAATGGCCCCACGATGGCCAGAAGCTACTGTATTGACTAATCCCGGCTAAAGCGAAATTTGGGTCAAATGAATTCTTCTCAAGAGGCCAGCCCAAACTACTTGAATGCAAAGCTTATCGTCTCCTAGAAGTGGTTTTCAACTTACATAAACTAAACCCCACATGACTTTCCTGTAAAAAAACCTGTTCTTTATGGTAAGTAACAAATTCTGCCAGCAGTGTTTTTGTTAAATTGATTATAACCAACTTACATTTAATTAAAACTTCGATATATATAAGCGACAAAATTAGTTCGCACACACAAAACAGTCGAGACCCACTGGAAGAATTACTTGACAGACTATGAAAACGAGTTTGTTTTAGTTCCGTCGGTCTTCGTCGCTTGACCAGCATAACAGCCAGTAAGTCTTAAGTGTTTTGTGCATTCAGCCTAGGTTATCTTTACGCCCTCATTTTTGATGTACCCCTTCTGACAAACATTTGATAATGAAAAGGACACAAATAATAGTATACTCACCTAATTCTATACGGTGGTCAGATACATGCCTGCCTTCATAAAGTTGACTGCTTCTGACACTAGAAGATGGTTCACGTGCACCGGAAGTTGGAAAATATTCCTTCAAGTGTTGAGGATGGGAATATTTCACACTGCTGCTAACCTCAGTCACCGATTCTGAACGCCTGATAGAACCAACAGGCCTTTGAGTCCGACTACGACTCGTTAGCCATTGACTCCGATCAAGGTGGGGTCGATGAGATCGAAAATCGATGACGTCTGTTTCAAATTCGTATTCATCTGTTGGTGGTGGCACTGGGTGCATGGTCAGTGTTCTGCGACGACCAGACGACGGTAAAGACGAAGGACTGAATTGATCTAACTCACATTCACGATGTCTATCTTCCATGGTACGGGAACGCACTGACAGAAACTGTCGGGTATGCGGATTTTGGTGATAGGTTGTTTCGGTTGATGACTTGTACGGAACTTCGAGGTTAGTATAATCCAAGGTAACTGGGATTGTACAATGAGTATCTACATTTGATAGCATGGATGATTTGGCTGCCCCTGCCAGCAGTGGGCTAGGATAAGGATCTTGTAATCGATAGATAATTCCAGGCGCTGAGTCATGTGACACGGTACGCACATCCAGAAGCTGTGCCCTACGTA
This sequence comes from Paragonimus heterotremus, assembly GCA_013368495.1. Lineage (NCBI taxonomy): Eukaryota > Metazoa > Platyhelminthes > Trematoda > Plagiorchiida > Troglotrematidae > Paragonimus > Paragonimus heterotremus. The sequence goes on from LUCH01001074.1 coordinate 31,893, forward strand.
GTGACTGTTGTGCCTGGTCGAAACTCCGTGAAACCGAACGCGGGTTCACAGTTATCATGACAGGTTCTTCTTTCTGAACCTGTTGTCCAGAAGTGAAACTAGGATGGCGACTGCTTCGCTGATCTCCAAAGTAACTTAGTTCCTGGTCTGACCGTCGTTGCCGCATTGTTGGATAAAGGTATCCATAGTGCGGTTTTCTGTTCGTAATCAACTGACTTTGAGGTGACTGTTGTTCTAATGAACGACCAAAATGTCTACGCAGCTGACCGGTTCGCGGATCATAAATTAAACCACATTTTGGAGCCGTACGAATGCCTGTTCCAATCTTCGGCATTGGTTGGCGGACGTTTATAGTTTCATCAAAACTTCGTGTTGCCTTGGGCGCACTGTAAAACGTAGGAGGAGTCTGTAAATGCGACGAGCTGAACTGACGGATTGGCAGGTGGCTTACATCTACAGAAGCCCAGTCCAAACTGCTTCCGAGCCCAGAAGAGTCTGCGCTCCCACCGGCAACTCGGCGCGGATTACCTCTTCGTACTGGATTCAGTAAGTGTCTGGCACTTATTCCAGGAAGATAGTGAGGTTCTGTTGTTACAGCGAAAGAACCGAATTTGATGCGTTCTGGTCGCACTGGACATTCGGTATCGACGTCTGAACCAGTTCCAAGAGTATATGCTGTTTGTTCTGAGTAGAACTGTCTCGGAAGGCGAGTTTTGCGCACGTCCGATGTCTTTTGATCCGGATTTTGCAAACTCACCTGAAAACTGGTGCGACTATTGCCGGCGGTGAACGATGCTGTTGTCGTCATCGTACCAGCACACTGCAATCCCTCAGCGGAATGTACATCCATCGAGACTCCGGAGTCTTGGGTTTTGACTAATGAATCTTTGCTCCATTCCAATGGTGATGCAGCTGTTTCCGCAGCCATCTTTTCTCCTTCATCGGGACATTTAGCGGCTGCACGGGCAGCCAACGACCATAACTTGCGTCTCCGCTGACTTGACATACGATTGAAAGCTTGTTTCTCGTCAAGATCTTCCATGGCGAAAACTGCAGTGGGCTGTATCAAAAAGATCAACCAGCACAGTTATATGGATTAATTGTTCTATCAGACTTCTCAACTAGTGTCTTCACTCCATTCAACTCTTGATTTGTGGGCATTTTAGTCCCATGCGCTGTGTGGTGTTAGACTTTGGAATATAGAAAGACGGCTATCCATATCTGTAGCACGACGCAGTTCATAATTATGCGTATATACGGCGGTGCAATAGTCCCATGCAAATGACAACAACAAAACGGTTCAAATCGAACCGAAGTCGTTTTAAAGCTGTGTATGATTGGTTGTCTCACAGAGTGACCTTACGCACTCATTGGCCAAAACATTGCAACCTTGGTCCATTCCCCCAATTGCTGCGATACTGAGCGGAAGTCACATGAGTCGTTAGCAGGCTTGGGCAGAAATAATGTGTATACCGTTATGCGTTTGTGTGTATGTGCGCGCATTCTGTTGACAACACTTCTCACTCAGTCTGTTTCACTATCAATCCTGCTAGCTGTTTGTTGTTGGCCAATAAAAACGCCGAAGCACACGTCCGCACTCAAGTTCTACTCACCCAGACACTAAAGCCAGCTCTATTCTGTACACGCAGGCTTGTGAACGTATCAGCGGACGATACCAAGCTTCGGTCAAAGTTGAGCAACCCACAGTAGGCAGGTAAACAAGACTGTAAACAGGCCACATTCAGACACACCAACTGTAGTCCAACGAGACAGCTCACCTATGGAATACAATCCGGGCTGAGTTCCTACAGTGTGAAGAACTGGCTGTTCTGTTCGGACACTGTAAGCTTACTTGTCGGTATTACCCTCGGTCGGTTTTGTACATCACTACGGTTGGTTGCATTCCGTAAGCGCTGAGTTCAGTTTTGGGAAAATTAGCAGAAGATATTACATACTGTCCATACATACGAAAGTCCTTCGCTTTCAGAGGACGGTTGACCAAGGGGTGTTTTGTAGTGAGAAGAAAGCGTAACAAAACAACTCATCAGACTGAGTAGTCATTCCTTTTGGTCCGAAGTTTCGCACAAGTAGTCCGTAACTGACCTATTCCCAAACAACATATGTAAGTATTTTTGTTCACAGGGAGCTCAAGATCCCGGTTTATTCTGACCATCAAAGTCCCAGCTTACTTTCAGTAGTTTTTTCAACTAAAGAGTTGGCTTTCATCATTTCCTCCGTTTCAGCAATGCGTCTATTACAACAACAAAATACGCTCGGATTTGGAAATAGTTTACCTCCAGATATTTATTGCAAGGTATGTGAAATTCGTAGTGGAACAAAGAAAGTAATCAACAGGGTTACCTGGCTACTTACAACGGCTCACAATGATTGTTCCCGACAGATTCCACCATGCCAGATCCCATGTAGTTTGGAAGAAGTTCTCCCTTGGACGACAGAAAAATTTCAATGGTTCCGCTTCTTCTAGTGTGCTAAAAGATGTCACCACAGTTAGACATTTATGAAAACAACCATGTAGAAGCAGAAGACAAGGCACTCGAACACGAAGTGTTGTACTGATTCAGACATTTGACAAGTAGTTTGTACGTACAACGAACATAAAAGACATGAAAATAATGCTTAATGAGAGATTAAAAAATAGTAACAGACTCTACCACGAACGGAAACACTGTTACACCAGTGATGTGCATCCGTATCTGTAAGCAGCAGTGCACTGTTATTCTGTTTGTTGACACATTCTGTGTAGTACATATGAAACCACTCCTGGCGATTTAGGGAATTCACTCAGTCACGCGTATTCGGCAATTCCAACATCGCCTATTCAGACGGTCGGGTTAACGGGACTATCTTCCAAGTCCAAAGCACTTCAGAAAAGGCGATCAAAAGGATTGGAATTTATACGGTACTGTTTTATAAAACTACAACAAAGATACTATCTTACCCTGAATATGGATTAGGCGGATACACAAATTATCCAGCAAAGGAGTTTGAAATGGGACAACTGAGCATGTGTTCACAAACAGCCACCAGTAAACGGGAAGTGACCTCATTAAAACAACCGGGTATAGTTGAAGATGAGGACGTGTCAAACATTAACAAGAAGGAGATTTTAACATATAAACAATGATAAGTATGAAAAGGAAGAAAGCAAACTTTTTATGTGCAATTATAGTACAAAACTCGTCATGATCGTTCACTGCAAACAGCAAAGACGGATGAAGGCAACTTAAGGACCGACGTTCTAAAAACAAACCAAGCACACCTCAACGGAATCATCGTTCCGTATCACATCAGACAAAAGACGACAAACGTACCAAAAGAACTTCAACTGATCCAACAGTACATATAAGTATTTTCAACCGTTGCTCCACCTCTTAATCCCCTTAGAGTTTAGAATTGGTTTTTAGATTCCGCACTTTTGAATGGTGCAATACTACTCACTACCAACGTTATATGTTCACTGCTCCTTCTCTAAATTTCAAACAGCAGCATGTTTTCGCTCCGGTGGATAAATTTGACAGATTCCGTCGTTTTCTTGTTACTTCTCTTTAGGCTAACGTTTTTTTCAAAGGTTGGAATAAATTGGCTAGAAGTTTTCTCACAGCTAGGTCTAGGTGGATTACCTTCCCCCCCCACACCACACAACAAACCACTGACAATGTTTTATCCAATTTCTCCCCTTCTACTACCAGCTTTTGATATAGTAAGACCTTCTATCTGCATTTGTTACTGTTTCAACTGCTTCAGGTATTTGAAGTCCGAAGCTCGTTCAAATATTTTATAATTCTTTTCTTAGCAGTGAAGATAAGACCTAATGATTTTGGTCCTTGACAAACCTTAGTTTACTAAAATACCTCATCACCAGTCTGATTACGCTGATCAATCATCAGACAAGAACATTTAATTTATGCCCAACTGTGTCGTGATGTCTAACAATACGAAACAGATGCTGATTGTGTTGGACACTATCAACTTCAGTTATTTTCCAGCATCGGCTTATGCAAATGTTTACGAGATTTTACTCGCTTGTTTATTCAATCCAGCTAGTAGGCTGTCAGTCCTGTCAGTCCCTATGCCCTGCAATAGTGGTACCAACTAAATGAAATATTTTATAACTACTCAACAGTTTAGTTGATATGTACGCACTTATGATATTTCACAAAATGGAAGTGTATGAGTAACACTGAAAGGTGAGCATATTATTAGAAGGTCTTTTAATTCCGCTGTTTTGGATCTTACAAAAGCTCTTCTATTTCCATGAGTCATAGTCGAATGTGAAGCATTTTCGGCAATACGCTTGAACCTCAGTGGAAGATTTGACTTGTTACCCACCCAAAATAAGCTGAGAAGTAAAACACTTCAAGTAAATGAAAAACAACAAATCAGCTGTATAGTTGGGTAGCGAATCCTGCTCAAGTGGACAGAGTGACCAACATGCTAAGACTCCTTGCAGATCTGTCTTCGTCTGGGACCATTAAAACGGTTTGTGGTCCAGCACGGTTTCATCACTTTAATATCAAAAATGACAAATAGTCAGTCATCATCATCGTAGAAAGCAATACATCAGTGATTCACAGTGATGCTTAACTACCACACAACCATGAAGAAGAATAAACAGCAAACCCTGTATAGGAAGAGAGAAGAAAAGAAAAGGAAACGAGAGGGGACCTATTCACTAAAAATAGCTACGTCTACATTCAAACATACAACATCAAGGCGCCTACACCTTGCAAACAAACAACCGAGCTGTAAGTGAAAGTAAGACGTCATCAGCAAGACAGCTTCCTCACGGTTTCCACTGCCCCGCATCATTAAGTGCACTCACTTCACAGACAACTCGGACAAACAACGACAACACTCACGCTACTAAGCTCGGTTAGCCGCCATCTCACCCAAAGTTTCAAGCCATTGTCTCTGTGAGTCGCGAGGGCTCCAGCCCAGAAGACGAACCCGATCTACAGTAGTCAGTATTAATACTTGTCTATTTAAGGTGGCACATCTCATGGTTAACTGTCTTTTTAACACTGCTTTCTAGTTTGATTAAGATCAACTCATTTATCTCACATTGCCATACCTGCTTATCTACTAAGATGGACAGGTAGTTGCTTCGACTGTTTACATTCAGTATGACATTACGGCTAATATCGCCGCTTCATTACACCAGCGATCGGACGCAAATATGTTTGTATCAGTAACAGTCTTGTGACACGCTCTAATTTTGGCATCGAATTCTGATGTGTTAGCCATGTTGAAATATGCAATAATCACGGTCGCATGGAGTCATAAAAATTGACCTTGGGGTACGTGTTCGTCCTGTCGCAAATTGTTGCATGCATTTTGTGAGGCATTGACAAATTGGTTGTTTGACTAAGACCGGCTTGTATAAACCAAGTCGTGAGAAACGGATCTCGGAGTAAAATGTCAGTAACCGCCGGGTATGCCGTTTATCCAATTTAGGAGAAAAGGTAGGCTTGACAGGTCAGCTGTGCTCACAATGTTAAAACAACAGAAACTTAGCCGCATGAGGTACCACGTGTATTTTCAAGGCACTCTGACAGAACATTGAAGAATCATACTTGAATTTTATTGAAGGCAAAAAAGATAAATTTTGCGAGACGATTGTGCTTTTTCGCGATTGGTTGAGATCTCAGCGTTTGTTTAACATCAACCAAAAAACGATAACCTATTCTTTCACCAGTTTTGACTCAAAAATCCAACCTAGAAGAGATCCGTAAGAGTAAACCTGTCGTGATTTCATATTATGCCTGGAACGTGTGGGGAGGAATTCTTGACAATCTATTCAAGGTTTACCGTATAGACTATACTTCCAAACGAGCAGCGCTGGTTTTTCGAGAAGGTCTGCCTTGTGTGGCTGTCTTGACTGTTGTAGTGCAAGAAATCTTCTAATATACACTTGGTTCAGAAGGAATGTTTAACGGCCGTCGTGAATTAACTGCGGGACGAACATTGATTGATGGCTGAATTTTCAATACATATATATTTATATTTATACACATACGATTTGATATGTATGCGACAAAGTTGGCAAATCAAACTGTGACCCATCTACAGCAAGCAGTTACACGTATAGCAGCATTTACGCTACGGATATTACATAAACCATAGATATTTAAATATAATAACGTAGTAACAGTCAGGGTTATGGACAAAAGTCGGTACACGTCCCCAGTATGTACATATTGTAAAATGTTCGGCATTTTATGCCATTCGTGTGAATCCGGCTGCGACAGGAGCATTTCAGATGAACTGTTCTGTTCTTGATAAAGGCTTATAAACGAATACCATCGAGGTAACTACGCTCATTGATGAAATAGAGCAATTTGCTCTTATCATGAGTGTCGTTGTAAACCTTGTTCATGTGGCTTTTATTTAATATCGATTGTTTATTCAACGACCATTTGCGATCAATCACTAGATTCAACCGGACCTTGAAAACAACAGCGGTTTCTTATGTTAAGCCCAACCACCGTTGTTTGGTAGTCTCTGAATTCTGACAGTGAGGAGCAAATGAGAAACGTCAACCGAATCACTGGCTAGTTTCCATCCAGGGTCAATTTACTGCATAACACGCAGTTTCATAGTGAGGAGTAAGCTACTCACAAGTAGTATAACACTCACAAGCGACTTTTAGGAACGGAAGGGCAAGCCACAACGCCAGGAGGATGAAGGATCAGAAGAGACCATCGGAATAGTGTGTACGCGCTGTTGAAGTAGTGCCACCAAGGCGATTGACAACGTGCTGCCACTTAATATATATGAATGCATGTCAGCCATGCAAATGAGTGTACACGTTTGTCGTCCCATGTTAAACATGACCTGTACGGGAGTTCGCACAATAAACGACTTTGAAGAAAAAGCGTCTTTCACGATCAGAACAACTTGGAAGATTTTTTATTTAGTCTTCTGGCTCGGTGTCGTGCTTCATTCATTGTGATTAGGTTGTTCTTTTAATAAGTTCATAGCCTTAAGGCTGGAACCCAATTTTTGTGATTCCGCAAACCAACACGCTGTGGACAATGTATAAAACCCAGGTGTATGATTACTTTAGCACGTAACAGATCTTATAATAAACTTTGGCCGAAAAGATACTGTTGTACGAAGCTCCTTGTGCTAATAAATTCCAAGGACCAGTCCCGAAAAGGAAACTGTGAATGAAATGGTTTGTCCTTTGAAGAAATAATAACGGTTGTCTAGAACTGCTGTCCATATAGAACGCTCTTTCAAGAGCGACATCTCGATAAACGTGCTTGTTAAGAAGGTTACCACTGCATCGAAACGTGAAGATGACGCGGCAGAAGATGTTGTTTTCTCATAGGTGACTAGACTACGTAAACCTTTGATCGTTTACGCTTTCTTGTGCTCTCTGCTGTTCGCTACATCAATATGGAACACATCTTGAGAAGCTGTTGATAACGCACACGACTCGGATCGTTGTGTATCCACTGCCAGTTCATATGGAATTTATTACGTTTGTGATCTTATCAGTTACTCGTTTACCACTGACAGGAACGTGTGAAACGTGTCCGTATCGCATAGTATACTTTTTCCGATTAGCCCCCTCAAAATTTGTAAAGTGGGTACGACATTGAATGAGAACTTTCACCGGAAGTCAAGGCTTGCCGGACAAGGTAGTTTTCAGTAGATCAGCGTCTGACTAACTTAATAAACCACAAGAAAGATGGCAATCAAAGGACGGTTTGATGGTCTTAGTGAAGCGTGAATTTAAATTCATGCTGAGGCAACCATCTTGAGTATGCTGATGATGCACAAACATTCATATTGATGCCATCTTACACAATTTATAGTCAGTAACAGGTTGCTATAGATGGATAACTAAACGTTGGATTCAATAGTCTTCCTATCGTTGCACTATTGAAATGTCCAAAGGAAATACCATAACGTACCGCAAGTAAACTTTCGATGAACAGTGTACCAATTTTCAATATATTGTACTGACGAAAGAGAAAATTTGTCGTCAATAACAAGTAACGTCGGGAATATACGAAGCCCTTAATATCTAGTCAGGTAAAAGTGGTTTATGTGGACCATTTATACAACGGTGAGATAATAACTCCATACTTGACTAGGAACCTTAATGAGGCTCTGAGGAGAACGTCTTCAGCAAAACAACAAAGAACGTCGTTTATCACAGAGTCATTAATGTACATTTGAGCGAAATCGGGCTGACTCATAACTCTGTCTCATTTCACAGTGAGGCTCGTTTTGTTTCTGTGGAGTAGGAGATATTACTGACAGAGCGAGTTGCTTGTCAGAGTGAACACGCAAGCGTAAACTTTCATGGCTGACAATCAGACAACTGCGAATGATCTCCACCGCTTTGACTAACCTAGCCGATCTGGGTTATAAGCTCAATTTAGCTGCCGTAATCAAGCTAGCGCATACACGTGTTATCATAATAAAAGTTAGGTATTTTGTCTTGACGAGCTTGGAGACGGTCGAAATAAGGTTGAGAAGTCATGCAGGCGTGTTTTGTTCAACAACGCTAGTCGCCACAATTAGTTGTCGACGCTTCAAGTAGTGAGATTCTATAACGGCTTATATGGTGACTTACATTCGAATCTTACACAGATTTGCGTGGGTGTTTGTGAACCTTCAGTGCAGAAGATCTCGGCATGGTCAACAGTTTCATCTAATATATACTATCCGTGCTGGCTGCCACCAAGTTATAACGGTTTTTTCAGTTGTTTTCATTCACTTATTTATTGTATATGGGCTGACCACAAAAATAAGTTTGTTCGCCTAGTTTCAACGTCCGAGAAACTCTAATAGTATAGCTAGAAACGTTTTGTACAAGAGGCTTCAGTACTGTGACTCAAAGATTGTCATCAAAAACTTTTGCATTCACATTGTGTTTTGACCAACTTCTTTACTTCCGTAACTTCACACAAAAAGATTAACAGCCTCACTGACCCTTAGGAGCTTGAGGCATGTGCGTGAAATCTTGGACATTCACTTCCAGTTCTGGGCTCTTTTGAAATATCTCTCTCTGATCGTCTACCCACAAAACATACCAATGAAAATGACAGGAATACTCATTCGAAACATCGGCTTCATTGTCGTCATCATCGTCATTAGTAGCACCGTTTTTCATGCGACCAGTGGTATGTGTTGTTATTTATCTGGCTTTACTAAGTAGAAGTAAACAACATAGGGACGACCTTATGAAGCTCACGTTGCGCATGATTGACAAACATGAGAGACATCACTATGTGGCCATAAAACTGCCTCTTTTCACCCAAAGGGAAATCTTACTGCTTTAACGGTTGTGATTCATGCCATTTGTATGGGTGATTGTAATGACATGGGCAAGAAATGACTGTGTTTGACTGGTTACAAACGAAAAACCCTGTAAGTTTGATCCCGTATCACACTAGTAGCATTTAGGCGTTCGACTGTCTGAAAGACTTGCTAATCAATTCTTGTCTGATCTTTTAGAATTCATGGCTGAAACTGTGCGAATGGTGGATGGATGAACGAGCTACTCATATCTAATATCAGTTAATCAGATAATCATGCTTATTACTACATATTGTTGTTGTTATAATTTTTTCTCCTAGATTACCAAATTTCACCAGGCTGTCCTGGTCCAAGTTATTCGAGAGTTAGTTTCACTAAACGGTGAAACAACGACTCGCAGTCAGAGAATTATATTGCAACAATTCTTGTCTGATCAGCTAAATGAGGATCATCTCCTTCTGTATAAGCAGTGTGAATGTTCAGTTCCGTATCCAGAAAAGAACGGACAGTAGTAGTGAACTCTAATCAACCAGAAACTATCGATTAAGGTTCATTTTCTCTTAAGTAAAGAATTCGGACTTGCTACAAAATGTGAGTGGTGTACAACCTGTGATGACAATGTCTCTGACCACATATCAGTAGTTCATACTTAGGCGTAAGTCTTGTATTTGTGTAGAGCGCTTGTAATAAAGCTCTTCCTTTAATTAGAGGTCACATAAGAGGACAAGAGCTAGTGTCTGCGGTGACTGCAAATGACCACCTCAAGTGACCTGTATTATGACCGCAAAAGAAACCAGGTCCACGAGACTGTCAATCAGAAGACATGAACTACAAGATATGTAAAGACAGCTCCAATATTATACAGCTAAAATATGTATGCTTTCGATGGTAACCATGTGGAGCCAATTTATCTGTCAATACTCTGCTGCCGGAAGTTAATACACATGGTGTGCAGTCCGGTGTAATTGTTGATAACTCCCTACTGACGAACAAAAACCTAATTCTTTTACAAGTCGGGAAGTTTTAGCTTATTCTGAACTCTGATGACACAGCGTCTTACGACGGTATCCATCTTTGAACGCCTAGAACCATTCCACCAGTGCACGTAGATAGCCCTTGGTCTATTCATCAGACAGTCCAGAACGACGGGTATACTATCTCCTTGTTTCCAGTAAAACTCTAAGCCGTTTCAATAGTCCTTACTTCAAGCCATCTAAATTCGAGAGCTAATTGACAGCATTTGACAGCATTTGACAGCTGAGAAAACCAAGAACATTCTCGATGCAGAACTGGCTATCGTGGTCATTCTGACTTTCATGTAAACTGTGGCGAATGTAGTGATCGCAGCTGAGCATTAGAAGTGTACTGCATTTTCTATCACATCTTCTCTGTATTTTGAACTTCCCTGCGTTGAGGTACAAACTTGCTGTCTGCCGTTATACTATGTCAACCCCGTCGAATGTAGCGGTTGATCTGAGCTAATTCGCGTCAAGTCGTTTTATCTAAATATTGGCACACCATAGAGAGGGAACAGTGACAGAATAACATAAAGTTAGCTGCCTACCATTCTTATGTCTACGAAACAACGTAATACCATGAGATAATACGTCGTGATTTTCCTACTACGGAAAGCATGGCGCTGATGTTGCAAACCAGTCGTCAATACTTAACTGGCGATAAATGAATGTAGCGTCGATTGCCTTAAGCCTTCAGCAAATATCGACTTATGTTCAGAACATTTTAAGGTGCACTTTTGAATTTGGAGTCAGGCTGGAATCAAACACTTTGCTGGTCAACTTCCTTCTGTTGCTTATTGAAAATATCAGTGTAATGAATTCATCCTCTCATCATCTTGGGATGGCTATCAGTTTAATGCAGATCGTGCACTATGGGCTAAAAGTTGTCCGTTGTAAAAAAATGCATCAATTGACTGGCAATAGTTAGCTCCTTTTTGGGGTCTGGAGTGTATCCCCTCAAATGAAAAAAGATTTCAATGTAAGCTTCACTGAAGCGGTTTACAGTGGCTCCAAGAAAAGTCTTTTGTGAATGGAGAGTCTTCGATTTACTTCTCACTCCCTCAGCATAATGTTTGTCTATCTGTTTTGCGTATGCTTTCGCATGACCCTTTCAATGTAAGGATTTTGGTCGAGTATCAACCTCTATCGATTCCTGTAGGTGGAGGTTGATGGCTTTTTTACGGTGGCTGTCGTACTTGTTTGCTCTGCTTCCATCCACGGCTTAAAGCGATACTGTTAATTACAGTATGAGCTACGCGAATTGTCGAGACTGTATTTTATTCTGAAAATTTAATGTATGATAAGCAACAATATGATTACCGTCTCGCTTAACTGATGTATTTTCTGACTTCCTAAGCTGAAACAAACCAGTAAATGGGTGACCATTCATTATAGTCGAAGATCATTTTCACGGGCAATCCTCAAATGGAAGATCAGTTTCAACTTTTGAAGAGGAATGTATGACAGACGGTGGAAGTAGGTCAACAACAATCCCAGTGACCACGGTCTCGTTGTTTGGTAAATAAATGACCAAATCCCTAAGGAGTCACCTGCTGATAATCTTCAGGTCATATTTCCTGGCTTGCGCGCTGCCGAATTAAGTCATTTAGACGGAAACATCTCTCCAGCACTTCGGTTTCGTTCAGTTGGGCCGACCGCTTGAAGCACAGAGCTCCCGCTTGCGATATTTCCTATGAGTAAGTGAGCCAATCATCTAATGTTTAACGGTCTAACACTGCTCAGAATGACTTAGCAGTAGTCACTACGAAAATTGAAATAATGTGCATCCAGGCTGACTGTTCCAGTGTGACAAACGCTTATCGAAATTCACGTTAAGTCCAGGTGTTGAAAATGTAAAGTTTCACTTACTTGCACTTCCCAAAATTTTCTCATCAGTTACTTGACAGGGCACCATGTGGTTACTCTGTATTTGAAGAGTTCCAAGAAGATGTCCAACTACGTACACCGACGCTGTCTCCCTGTTCTTCATTATGCACTTACCAAGCTACCTCGTCGAACGGAATACATTGGACACATGACGAGGCAACTTGGTAAACGCCTAAAGGAACATCACTCAGCATGGCTTAGAAGCGTAGTAAGAAAACCGGTAACTATTGCTGTCATGTAACATCTGGCAGACACAGGTCACAACGCGGACGCTAGTCAGTTTTTTCATGTTGTCTACAAATCACCTAGACAACAGCCAAGGTCAATGAGACTTCGCAACATGGCGATGGCTGAAGTGATCGCCATCCAGTTACGTCGTTCTATTTTATGTTGTCACAAGAATTTCATACAAGTTCTTGAATTCCCTTGACACACTATTCGTCTACCCACGAAAGCACATTCCATTCAGTATGAGTTAGCACTGACTGTACGTCTAAACCACCCTACAGGTGGATAGAACTGATTCGATTACTGATGAGCAGTAGGGGATTTTGGTTTTCATATAGATTGTACATCATCAAAAGTTGATCGCAGCTGTCGCATTCCCAGAAACTTTCCAGTCGACTCCTTCCGAACGGTAGAAACACTAGACTCGAGGTTCGCTCTCATTGGAGCCCATCAGTAGTGCACATCATGAGGTAACCGTGCTGTCAACTGATCTAATTGTTTTTCTCGTTGTCCGTTTGTAACTGCGTTTTTCTAGTGTATTAATCGACACTTATTATTTGACTTTTAGAATTGTGATGATCTAATGATTAATTTTCTCGAAAACGTGTGTTCGTCAACTAGTTTTTATTCTACATGTTTATATGGGTGTTTTGGGTCCAGTACACAGTTGTAGGTTTATGGATTGTCCAGTTATCACAGGCGACATTTTTTAAGATAAGGACGACAGTCTTTTAGGTTTGTTTCCACTTATAAACGGATTATGTAGGCGAACATAATAGGAAGTACTTTAGGGTAGAATGTTCGACAAATTCTTTCTAGGAGATTCAGTGTTAGCTGCATCCTTTTATCCATAGTTGTACATTTTAAAACTATCTGTCACAAGTAGCAAAATGCCCCCAAGGCACTAGTCAGCAAAATTTTGACAGCAGATATGCATGGCGTAATAGTCATTGACATTGCTGGACAAGCTATTTTCTGTGGACCGCTGACTTAGACAATCGACATATTTTTGTAAGGTTAACACATATTTCAGACTGTTTCAAACCCGCCAGAGTTTTGTGTCACTGGCATAGACCAACAACAGTGATCTCGACCTATGCTACTACATAGACGAGGTGGTTGGGCTTGTGTACTGTTTTGATCCGGCGGGCTATGCTTACTAGGACTCAGATCCTTTCAGGTGCAATCTTGTCAGACAAGCCAAAGAGGAGTAGTCAGACGAAAAGCATTTACACTACTGACTGCGTAGGAGTGCTTAGGTAGTGAGGCACGATCTTATGGGCATACAGCAGAACTATTTTTATAGTTGCGGCACTGCAGTCTTCCATATCAGAAAGAAGAGGGTTAGAAAAGGTACCCTCAAACGAAGAACACTCCGATCATCCAACGGTTGACCGTGACCGCCGGCGTATTATCCAATACGGTCGAAAAACATCTGATTTCTCGCAAAAGTCCGAGGTCGCTTCGAGTACATCCACTGCGCGCAGCAGTGCTCAGAATGAGACATCAATGTCTTATTCACTGCGCTCTCAGGCTAGGCAAGCCCCTCACTGCCAAGTGAGTTAGACACTTGAGTTATTGGCTCCGGGCAGGGTCCGCCAAGAAAACTGTATCCTGTTGTCTCGCAGGCCAGATTTTTGAGTCAGAGGCTCGGGGTGGGGTCCCTCAAGTCAACCCCCTTCCGAGGCATAAACGACCGGGAAGTATCAGAAGTTATCGTTCTCTTGACAGTGACATTATTCATTCAACACAACTTTCTCCTACTATTTCAACCCCCATGTCTTTTGCTTTCCATGTCTTCAGGTGTCGATTGTTTTCTGAGGCAAAGGCAACTGGTAAACATTGGCGCCTTTAATGTCCGCATTCTCTGACATTCTGTCACGTTGCGCGTTATGGAAGTCTGCGACCTCCACCCTACGGAGACATCGGAATGTTACTAATCGCATCACTGACTTCAGGTCAGCTCACAAATTAAAGAAAGTTGAATGAAATAAAACCTCAGAGTAGTTCAGGCCTGTGTCAAAGGTAGGAACACTAGCTATGCTGAGAGGTACCCTGCATACATCTGCCGAAGGTGCATAGGTGAAATAAAACGAACATAAGAACACTATAGAAAAGGTACAGGATAGAATAAACTATTACGGAGATGGGGGTTACCATATACAGTTATCATTTGAAGCGGGATTATCTACAGGGTACGCTACGATAAGATGCACTAATCACTGCATAACAGGAAACTGGAAAGGAAATTTTTTGAACTTCTGAAGGCCACGATAAATTCAGAAAGAATTCGTCATTAGGGAGGCACTGAAACAGTGACCTTTCCGAGAAGGTGAGTGCGGTGGACTATTCATAACGTTTCTGAGATATGTGACTATCTACACTATGGATTAATTCATTGATTCGCGCAAAATAAAGATACTTCACACTGTCTTGTGCATGAGTTACTATGGACAGATGTCTGGAACCAGAGTAAATGGGTAGTCAGACAGCGGTCAGTTGGTAAAGGACCGTGACAGGCATTATGCGAATGAATGTTCTGGTTCTTGAGGGTGAATTTTTTCACAGTGCTTATGTCTGCTTGCGTAATATGCAAATTCATAACGTCAGTTCTTTTTATAACCCGACATCTTTTTCATTTACCACGAGGCGATTCTGCTTCCTGTGTCTGTTATGAGGAAACATCATCTTGTACGATGTTTAGGACGTTAAATCTAACTAAATACACACGTCATGGTATACTGTAAAACCTTTTCCAGTTCGTTGTATGAAATGTATTTTCAAACAGTAGAACGGTTGGTTAATTACTTGTCCGTTCTATACAAGTCCGTTTCTCTCATACCTATTTAACTTTTTTGCTAGTGTGCGTTGGATTATCAACTGCAAGTTTGCTCAAGCCTATCCGTTTGATTTACGGCGTCGTAGATATCCGCTGCCAGAATGAACAACAATTTAAGTAGAACCCTGAACAGACAGACGTCGGACTTGTTCAAAATAACTAGTTTGTTCTGTGACTTATAGATGTCGTCCAATACATGGATACAGGGCACATGGTCCCATGCCCAGTGATGATCCATTGTTTGTTCTCGTTTATTTGTTCGAAGTGCCAGGAGGTCCGTGGTTAAATATCTTAGGATTTTGTTTATCATCTTGACCATTATCTTTGATTGTAATCATGTAAAAAAGACTTCGCTTTGATTGATGTTCAGATTACTTTTTGGTCAAATGCAAACAATTGCTAGAATTTTTTTTACAAAATTAACATCATCTGTATGGAATACTCCAAATGAATAGAACTTAACTGTTACACCTGCGTGCTAGCCTGATGCCCTTGTGCAGAAACCTTGGATTCATTTTCACACATGATATACAGAAACAACTTGTTTTTATTTCGTGTTGACTAGATAAAAAGATGACCAGTTGCCTAAAGCAGAAAGACGTAAACCTCGACCCGTGAATTCGCAGGACGTTTGCAACCATTTTCTATTGTATACGAAAATATGATAAAATCTCACAAAGTCGAACAATCAAAACCCTTGCCATTTCTTCCGGGCTCTTTACAGTTGGCGATTTGGGACATCATCAAAAGATACCAGGAAGAATCAAAGGGATTTATTTATTATGTGATTGCGGTTTGTCACAGTTCTGTCGTTTTTTGACTTGCTACGTGCAATCTGTAAATAGCTGTCACCCTAACCTGAAGGTCACTTGTGGATTTGAGGCTAACAACTGTCTGTCATTTCTAAATGTGCTCATAAGTCGTCGAGACGATGGCTCGATCAGAAGAACTGTTTGTAGGAAATCCACGTGATCTGATCAATGCTTAAACTTCAGCAGCATCACACAGGTCCAACATAAACGAACACTAGTGAATGCTCTCTTCACCTGAGCGAGGCGCATATGTACGCATGACATACTTGTGAAAGAACTAGACCTGATTACTTCTGTACTACAATCAAATGGTTACCCCAGAAGCTTCATAGATAGGCACAGTAGACAAAAGTATCACCCAAAGAGGTGTTCACTGTAAAGGAAAAGGCTTATACAGTGCTGCCTTTTGAAAATGATTATATCGTGTATCAAACAGTACAGCGACTGAGGAATTCAGTTAGGTGAACGTTCTTTGCAGCTGAACTCCGGAAAACGACAATGTTGGGGAAACAGGTTAGCAGCCAGCTTCCTCAGTCGCTAGACACGTCCTGACTACTGATCACCTTATCGATCCATCTTGTGCATTCATAATTCTGTTAGGTCATTCTAGTGCAAGATTCTTACGGTTTGCCGAAGCAGTCACAATCAACTGTTCGCAAACAACAACTGTTCGTGAATTTGACCCTTTCCTGAACTTAATGAGCTATCCTAACCCAATTATTGACTATCCACCCCTCTAGTTGTTTGCTATAAAAAAAAACCACCCATGTTTATTATAAATTTGGTACTGACGAGCCAATACAAAATGCTTACATCTACCAGTTTTCGTGTTTTAACTGCTGTGTTCAAACTGTTCTAGGGGATCAATTGTTTTGGTCTACTAATTAGTGGGTTTTCGATGGACAGTATAGTGAATGGCAGGAAAGAATTGGTTTGTGGTAAATGTGTCGATTATAGCCCCTTATATCCGATTTACCAGTAGCGTAAGTTGGGGAGCATCTTGTTACAAACAAGCATGGAACACAGTTTAGAATAATATAGAATAACACTAAAAATAGCCAGTCTAATCAGAAGTAGTGCATAACGAGAAAAAGTAGATTAGTTTCTATATTCTGTGTAACGAAATCGAAGCAATATATGGCATTAGTCTTTTTTATACTGAAGTAGGATGACCGCCAGGAGGAGGAATGCTAGGTTGGATTTTAGAACTGAAACACAAACTTCAAATTTTTTTGAAAAGATAAAGTAGTTCTTCGTTTGACAGATTTTGCCCTAGAAATCGGACACTCACCTTATCTTCTGTCGCCGGTATTTATGAAAAACTTACAACTGTAATGTTTTACTGCGATGGAAGAGTAGTATTTTGGCAGAGTGGCAAATGTTCAGCATTTCGAAAGAGGAATCAACTTTGAGCATCAGAAATGTCAGACAGTCAGGGAGATAGTTCACTGAGGAACGGAGGTTACGAAATAGGTCAGAATATTACTGGTGGACGTACTGCTGGTGTCGTGGACATTCATTTGGAAACATGTGAAAGATTGGCTTGCATAATAAATTGCCTGAAGGCGAAAAGAAACTCTTCCACCAGTATTAGTTTGAGAAATTCCCGATTCACAAACACTTGCCGGATTGAGTAATGTTCGTATAGACAAAATTAAATTGCAATCCTTGATTGTCAAAAGGTTTTAATCGTTTTAAATCTGTTAAAATGTGTCTGTCTGTTTCCGAGTAAGCTTTGAGTTTATAACACACTTACCAGCATGTCTTAATGAAGTCACTTTGGACAGTCTGACAACATTAAAAACACCCACTCCTGTTTTGATATGAAAACCGTACAAACTGGCTCAGTTATGGACTTAAACTTAGAGATAAATCCATATGTTAGAGTTCACAAGTTCATCTGTCACATTAAAAATGTGTACGTTTACAATCTATTTATTTCTCTGTGGGAAGTTTGTTGTTTAGATACCACTCAAATCCGTATCCTTTAGGCACAGTTCACACGACACAAAACGTATGAAAATGGTATCATTGTTCATCATACTATCATTCTTTTCAGTATAGTTGTTTGAACCATCCCGGTGTTTACTCCGAAATTCTGTTTTATAGTTTCATGTCAAAAAGTGTATGAACAAATCTGATGCGGAAATCTATGTAGCAAATGAACTGATCTGGTCAGTGCCCTCCTCTTTGGAGATTTGATTCCAGTTGTTGCAAACATATTGATCAAAACACTACAACCAAAATTTATATTCCGTAGGATAGCGCAAAATGAACAGTATCCACCCACAACGGTTTTTAGGTGTTGTTCGCTCTGCACATTCTAATGGCAAATATCTATGAAGTTTGTCAATTCGAAATCCTATCTATTCCAAGTGTGTTACTTGAAGATGTTCACCGATGTGTATTTTTCATAAACAATAATATTTTGGATCCTAACAGTTACAGGCTGATATCACCTGTTTACTTTGTGCGCATTATGAAGCAAATGACAATATTAGTATCCTCAAGGTCACCCTTAGATATGAAAGTCAACCATAACATAATCTGCGATGTCATCTGGATCAGAAGGAGCACTCAAATCAGCAGGATGTCAACATAGCATGGACAACATTTCAGTCAGTACATCCATAGATGGCTGACTGCGTTGACAAACTAAAACATTTGCAAAACACTGTCCAGAGGAAACTGCATGTAAGAGCAACGGAGCCATGCTCACTCATACAGCATACCAGCAAATATTACAAAAACTTGTTGATGTTATGAAAATCTGCCACACAAACCCGATTCCGTTTTCCGTCTCTGCTAGTTGATTTTTACTCCATTTCCTCTCATTTCACTTACGTAACGCCTTTGTAACGTTGGCTTCAGATTAATCGAGATGTTCATTGTGACTCTTCCCGTTTAAGTCTTCATCATTACTCCAAGTCAACCCTGCCAACTACTGTGTAGTCTTTCCAAGATTTCCATGTCATATAAAAGTACTTCTGTGGAAATCTGATAGTAATACTAATTGACGTCGGTACAGTGTCAAGAATGTCACTGAAATGCTGATATCAGACACGACCATTTTGCTCCTTCCGCACACATCAAACGAACTGTATCATTTTTGTGTAGTGATTGACGGCAGACGAGCAATGTCTCTTATAAGACATTTAAACTGCGTCCTTTCTTCCTACGAATAATCTTTGTCAAGGGTAATTACACTATCACTTAAAGAATCAGATGGTCATCGTTACCGTCTGTTGCGGAAATGTAAGGATATTTTGGTAATAGGTCTTCAGCATAATCCTCCGGATCAGCTAAAGTAGAAGATGCACAGAACGGAAAAACTGTGTTACTGAGACCAAAGTACATTTTATGTTTGACAGAAAATGACTCCAGTACACTTGGTGACCACTATCTGGGAGACAGATTCCCCGGTTAGTGTCCATTCGAATGTTTTGATTTGTTCGAGTGATTTTGGTGCTGATACGACTATGATGTTACATTGAGCGGTGAGAGCTCAGAATTATCCGTGATAGAAGTTAATGAGTAGGTTTAAGAGCCATACATAGTGTGACGTAAGTTGGCATAGATAAAGGTTTCAGTGAGTGAGTCGATTGGGTTCACTTGATGGTCAATTATCCGAATATCTCTTGAAGTCAGTAACACTTTCTGTTGTGGTGACGTATCTGCCATACTTTCCAACAAATTGCAAGGGGTACGTCTTGACCTACAACTTGCCTGTCAACAAGCTTAACTGTTGTTGTAGGTGATCTTCTGTGCAAATCCTCCGTGCTTTGTAAAAAGAGCGTCCTGATTAATTTTAACTTACAATGCACCATAAAGAAGCTTTCGAAATGTATATACTGTTCTGCCAAAGTAGGCTTGTTGCAGAGGGATCTTTCTATCTTGCCATCTAATCTTCGGGTGGCTAGAATGTCCAGTTACGAAAGGTAGTCATTCACTTCGTTCTATCTCGCCACTATTAGGTGCGGATGTACTTGGTTAAACTTCAAGGATAACCTATCTGAGTCACTTGAGCTCTCAAAAGTAGCTAGAATATCATCTAGGTAGCATTTGTACAACACCGGTTTTGACGGGTTTTCGTATTATGTGGACTCTACTTTAAACATGAAGAATTCCGCTAGAAATGGACCCAGAAGGCTGCTCATTGCAACCCCGTTCACTAGCCAACATCTGTACGTCTGCAAATTGAACCTTATATTATGTGTACACAGAAGTAATGATGAGTTCAGCTGGATCACAGGGATGGAAAATGGAGCATTGCCGCTTAGAATAAGTTCGCGAATGCTATCAACCATTTAACGGAATAGAATGTTAGCAAACAAGGACGTCACATCAAAAGAACGCATCACTTTATCTCGGACTTTTGAACCATACATTAACACGTCTTATAGTTTCATTCAGACTGTACTTACTAAATTGTTTTCTGATTGGCTCAAGCAAATCAACTAACCAGCGAGCTAACTTATGTTGTGGTGCGTTACACGTGGAAATAATGGGCCGAATTAAGACATTGGGTTTGCAGGTTTTTGGGCAGTCCGTACACATGCGGCGTGCATGTGCCGAGCAACTTAATCAGCCTACACTGATCGACAGCGTATGGCCGATTTTGTTTTCCACTTCTTGGATGTTGTCAGGATTATCATCCTACAGGAACTTCTGAGTGTTACTAAGAATTTGAAACATTTTGTCTAGGTATGCCGCCTTTTCCAACAACACAACCCCTGAACTTTTGTTGGGACTTAACACCATCAAGCTCTCGTTTTGTCTTATTTCTCTCAAACTTTGGAAGTGTACCGGTGTTAGTATGCTATGACCCTTTTGTCTGTAGTTCTGATTTTGGTAGACAACATCTACCAATTTTGCTTTCAATCAGTTTTGATTTCCTTCAGACGGTGGCGAATGTTGTTGAATCTGCTCAGACAAATGTTCAAACTAGGTACCTAGCTCAAGTTCTTTAATTTTCGTGGCAGCCAGAATAGGAGACATTAGTTGTTTGGAGTGACAACTAGACAAGCGTTAAATGGACTAGAAAACCAATTCCGGCGAGAGCTGCAATCCTGAATCGACGATGTGTCACAGAATTGGACCCGAAATGGACCTCCCTTCGCCCTTAGTCAACCACATGGAGTGATGTTCACGTATCCCGTGAGAAGAGCGCCTAGTTGCGCGACCGATGTAACCTACTTCATAGCAGCGAGTGAAAGAGTGAGCACAAAATGATGTCACACATTTATGCAACGTATCTTTAAATTGTACGTAAACTACCGGGTTGGATTTGAACACTATTCGCAGTTGTGCTTTAGTGTAGGTATTTTCAATTGCGTTACTTTTTACGAGTCGCCAGCCAATGTTTCATCTTTGCAGCCTAACGTCATGTAAGCCAACCACTTTTCGCGGATGAGGGTTTAACTTTTGGTGCTGCCAATTCCATATGTCTATCTACAAAGTTTGCCAGGTAGGCGGACTCTGAGAGTGTCATCGATGCATACCTTCAATCTGACAGAAAGGTGTAGTCCTAGGGTTATTCCTGGGAGTTGATGGAGCAGTTACGTTATACTCTCGAGATGAGAGGGCAACCTGAATATTGCTCATAAACGAAGATTATTAAGCTTTTAGATATGATAGTTTGGTTTATCCAAACCTGAGGCCAAGGTCGAAGCAAGCGGTACAGTTGTCTCATGAGAACACGAAGGTGAGTCCTAATCTCGACCATGGGGTAAGGCCATTGTCAGCACCACCAGTGAGCTCTGACAAGAGGGGAATTAAGTTCCAGTATTTCTTAGGGAAGGGATGGTAGAAAGATATATCTGGATGCAAAGCTTGCCACTAACCGTAACCGACATAAAGTGTCTGATGTCCACCTGATCGAACTAAACAGATCTTTGTCTGAGAGAAACTGATTTAAACGCATACCACCAGTATGGAACCGTGATCAAACGACTGACATGCACAGTCGTTAATATTGTGTTGTTTGTACATGTTTGTCGGAGCTGGGGGAAATGAGAACGGATTGAACACGTTTCTTGTGTGGATTCAGTTTAGAACGTGATCAGTTACAGC
The DNA here is from genome assembly GCA_013368495.1 of Paragonimus heterotremus. Classification (NCBI taxonomy): domain Eukaryota; kingdom Metazoa; phylum Platyhelminthes; class Trematoda; order Plagiorchiida; family Troglotrematidae; genus Paragonimus; species Paragonimus heterotremus. Next base: position 54,044 of record LUCH01001074.1, read on the forward strand.
AAGAGTGCATTTGCGTTCGTTTATGTGCTCATGAATAATTGCACGTACATGCTTGCAGACATGCCATATCTTCGAATGCTTATCAGACAAGGTGTCAACTGTGCTAAATTTCATGTAGATAGTTTTGACACCGACTGTCCAAATCCATTATTATAAATTTTCCATTTGTTTCATGTTAAAAAACTGCTAACGAATCGGTCTGACTTCTGGCATCAAATGAAAACATTCCCGTTGTAGACGACGAGGTTGTCGGTCTGTAGACGGTCGTGTCACGTTCATAAACGATTCACTCCGTTAGACAACATAAAGCGCTAAAACTGAGGATGTTGGTTATAAACTTTTCTTTTTTAAGAAGCCTGTCTTAAAAGGTACATTGAGCCATCTGTGTGAAGAGACCACACATGTGAAAACACATGGGAGTATTGTTACATACGAGTTAAATTTCAGAATTGCAGTGGGTTATAGCATACATAAATATATGAGAAATTTGAGTGAAAAATGTTATTGCATTAGTTCTAGTACTAATCATGTCACTAGCATAATGGTAAAAGGAGAAAGACCGTAATACGCGATTGGTGGCTTCAATGTTTTCCTCCAAACTGCCAACAAACGGAAGTGTACAGGCCTCTTAGAAAGGCTAGAAACTAAGCCGCCTAATAAATTACTTTCGAGACTGAAAAACCAAAAGGACTTTGTGCGACGTAACAAGACACTGATGTAACCATTCTCGGTTATTTGCTCAGTATTCTTTTTGTGAATCGTGCTAACTGCAGCACTGTCGTTTCGACGCCAGAAATATTGAAATTAGTTTAAAGTATACTCTGTCGGCAATGTTCTGAAACGTTGTGTAGGCATGTGATGATGGGCAACCTATTAACCTCTGCGAGTTTCCCTTCAGAATCTTGAAGAACTGTGTCGAAAGACTGGTACCTAGCATAGTACTATGATGTGTACAATACTATCAACAGTGTTACTGTAAGAAACACTTTACAGTACCAACTCTTATGGTACCTCGCTCACTCGCTTTGAATTCAAGTGAGATCGGAGAACCGTTTAGTCGCTAACGATGAACTTTTGTACTTCATTGCTTTACAAACCACGGTTATCGCAATAATTCATTTCCATTCGAAACATTTTCGTCGAAACTTATCACTCACCACGTTCACCCGGAGAGTAATCAACCTTTCAAGAAAATAACAAGATATTTATTGTTTTCCTTGACATTTTGAGCTGAGTGGTCGATACCTTCAAACCTTCTTGGCAGTACTCTGTTCATTAGAATTCCGTCATTCATTTTTGAACAGTTGTGGTTGTAGCCCTGACTGTCAATAGTGACAGGTGACTATCAAGCTGTGGCGAGGATTACACTGAGATGTGGTTATTTATTTTTGTACCATCGTATTTCTCATGAGTATGCAACTACACTTCAATTCATCCACCCCAATGTTTATCACAGGCGATTAAACTTTCACAAAACGATCAGTGCGCAGTGGCTCCAAAGAATACAATGTAGCAGTCAATAGCACAATAGCAGGCAATTTGCTACATATACGATATCATCTGAGACGTATCTAGCTGAGCATCACGTGACAAAATTCTGCGATAAGTCAGTACGTCTAATCAATAGTTATGTTTATTTCAAACCTTTCTGTGTTTTTGGAGAGAAATGGAATGTAGTTAGGTTTTAATCACATTGTTTTTCTTAACGGCAGTCTTTCACCCCAGACACATACCACGTTATATCCGTATACATGCTCTGCAAGTGATTTTTGATTGGTATGAAATCAGGATAACAGGTTAACTAGCCCTACACATGTAACTGAGAAAGCAAGTTTCACCCTTGTAAAGTGATACACAGGCAATGATGGGCCACGACTACTGTTGGCACAGCTAATGTAATAAACTGCAAATGGACCAGGAAGAATTCGAACTCGGCTTGCCGTCAAATTTAGCTGGCTCACTCACGTCCACGTGAGTTACCAAAAAACAACTTACAACCGACGGCTTATGGTTATTTTTCTTTACAAAACACATCGCCTTCTTATCTTCATTTTGATGTCATTTAGAAACATCAAGGACTTCCAAATTCCTGTTTTGTCCCTCAATAAACATAGTAGACTTTAACTGTGTTGTCTGCGAGGAACAATCCTGTGCCCATTTTTAACCAGGCCACATTTCTTGTTAATGGGTTTTCAACCGCCGATAATCAGACATGGAACAGTTGTATAGCATTTGTTTTACAATGGTTTCTGTATAGACGCCAAACGTCAACACATCTTTGGGTTAAATTAAACATCACCCAAAACTGACAGCAGCTTTCATACTCCCATAGATTTTCTAGCTAGTCTCGCTCGAAAGGAAGCACTAGACTGGAGGTTCGCTCTCACTAGGGCTCGTCAGTAGTACATATCTGTGCCACGACCCGGATCAGAACTCTGGTTATGCCTTCATGAGGCAACCGTGTGGACCACTGATCCACTGACCTCACATTAGGCACGACCGAAGTATCACATATGAGCGCCCAGCCACATTCGCTTGTGAGTAGTGTTCTGATTGATCGATCGCCTCGAGAGGAGAAACGGTAACTGTCCTGCTAACCCCAATCGATGACCTTTCATCCAAAACATCTCTCGCAGTTGAGGTCACAGATATTCAACTTATACGAAACCCAAAATCTCCTACTATTCATCAGTAATCACAATACCGGTCAACGAGTTGATTATTTCTGTAATTTCAACTTGGAGAGATGTCCCAGCCGGTGGGTGATAGTTCAGAGTTAACAGGACAGTTTACGTGTTCTCTGTAGACGATTGAGCAATAAAAACATTACTTACAAGCGAATGCGTTCGAACGTTTACCTATGCTGATTTAGTCGTGCCTAACTTGAGATCACTGGTTCATCTATTAGTGTCGAATTGGTTGATACTTCATTAAGTGCCAGTCTCCGCACGTGAATTGTTAAGGTAAAGTAGGTGATCGTCCGTCTTTACTGTTGTTCGTTTAGGGACACAGGCCATTTAGAGATTTGTGGACAAAACATTTCGGCCTCCGAATTAATACTGCCATATCCAGCAGGCTCAGCCATGTGTTCAACTAAAATCTCCCACTTCCCAACAGTAACTGAAATATCGTTCAATGGGCAAATTGTTTCGATGATTACAATGTGGAGGGAAGTCAGAAACGTGTGAATCACTGATTAAAATTGGCAGATCAGTTACGGCGTCTACTTTGTAGACGGTTAGACAACTGAAACATCGAGTACAAGCAAATGTGGCTAGACGTTTGCATAGGATGGATCAGTCTTACCTAATCTGAAGTCAATGGAACAGTGGACTACACCGGTTTCCTTTGAAGACGTGACTGTAGTTCTTGTTTCGACCTAACCAATGATATACACCACTGACAAGCTCTAATAAGAACGAAGCTCAGGTGTGTTGCTTCCGTTCGAATGGAACCGGTTACAAAGTCTTTGTGAATGCTGAAGCTGTGCTCAGTCACGAGTCATGTTTAATATATGTTAGCCCAGATCACATGCTACTCACCATTAATTGACTAAATTTACTTGAAAATCAAATGCAGGCAATTTTTAACTTTGGTGAGTGTTGTGCTTTCTGCCAGAGTAACAGTATTATACTCTCGTTTGCTCCATTTGATCTGTGTGGAACCAAGATGATTACGTCCACCCCGCACTGTCATTCTCCCATAGCAAACCCAAAGCGAGATCACGTAATTTTTGGAGAACGTTGACTCGAAATATGTGAAGTTTTTGTCTACAGCTGACATAACTCAAAGGGTAGGCATATATTGATTAGGGGATCAACACTGAATCGCCACATGGTGTAGTGCTATCAATGCCTCAATATTTGTGATAAGTTCGAAATGAATAAACAGCTTAACTGTTCAGGAATGAAAGCGAACATTTTCTGAATTCATTTTTCGAGGGTTTTGCATAAATTGTGTTGCTTGATCCTCCTTAAGACACCAAACAACTCAGTGTGATTTGACGAAGGAAATTACCTACGTATAAACTAGAGATACTTTATTGAATTACCGTTAGGAGAAAGTACTTTCCTTACTACTTACAAAATGTTAGTAGGCAGCTTGTGACTTTAATTTGAAAAATATTGTGTAGCGAACAAGCTCGTTTTCAGTGATTCATCATCAGGCTAAATACATCACATTTATGTCACAAATTTTACAGGGGAATCATAGATGAATCACTGAAAACGAGCTTGTTCGCTACACAGTATTCTTCATGACTTTAATCTGGCTTGGATAACCGAATCACTTACCCTAAAGTAGATTTCATCAGGCTTCTTGCCAATAGCATCTCCCTTGCGTTCAAACGCTCAATAACCTAATTTGGCTTCTGAATTTGTTGGGCGTTTGAGTGCGCTTGTATTTGAAGTCCCTGAACAACAAATTAATATTAAGTCATTTCAGTAACAGTCTAGTCAAATACAGTGTGAATACAATATCCAAACGACAGCCACATTAAAGCCAGTCGAGTTACACAAAGTAACTCACGTCTAGGGTCTACGTTCTCCCACGCTTCTTGCAACCTTTTGATAAGTGCACAAATCAGAGATATCACTAGTCTGCTTGGATGATGGTACTTCGTACGATGTTCTCTTTCCTTACCATGTGTACTTTGTTAAGCCAATGTCCAAACAGGTGTTACTGTTAACATTGTTTCCACCCAGGGGAGTGTCAAGAGTAACTGATATGCATCTGGCCTGTTGTGGTGCAAGACTATATGCATAACCTAGTTTTCCAGTAGTCATCTGACCAAGGTACTACGAGCACATGGTACTTACGTGGGTGTGAATGAAAATGGCGTCCAACGTATACCATAATTCGTCAGATAGATATTGAATTGCCAATGATCATACTGACAACAGAGTAATTTAAACTTTTGGTATTACAGTCCACTTTTTCGGTAGTATTCACCAGTTATCGAACTCGTCCTCGTAACTGATTCGGGGTGACGTACTCCCATTGACAAGTACTACATCAATGACATTCGCATAGCAACGTCTTCCGCTCCCCTGAATCGTTGAAGTTTGAAAATTCCTTTTTTGTCATCTCACTAATAAAAACGTGGCCTGCGCGATACATTGGATTTCTTTGTGAAGGCATTGTCTAAAACCTATGACCAATTAAGTAAGGTGAGCCTGAATTTGCGTGTTGATGTGAGGCTTGTAGCAGTTCGACTTTGGCGCAAAGATGTCAAACACAATGACTTGCCGATTCTCACTTGTGAGCCGTCCCACTTAATACTTGTCTGTTGCATTATCTCTGGCTATCGGGGAAGAAGCCAGTTCCCTGAAAATGTTGTTTGACAAGAAGACTAACAAAGTACACTTGTGACTGATTTACACCGTTGCCATGATCATGTACTCCTCTGGTCTTCATGAACGTCCTCAGCCATCGTGATAACCGTTGTTGTCATCCCGACTACACGCCTACTGGTCATTGTCTGGGCTTTCGTCTAGATCATTCATTCGTACTTGCTTTGTTGTTTGTCGTAAACCCTATGAATATGAATGAGTTTATGATCATGTTGTCCTCAGCTGAGCGACACAAAGAAGCTTTGCTTGAAGACCAGTCTTTTCCCCGTGTTCATGCGGCAGTCTCGGTTGGATGGGTTGGTTGGGAAAAGACTAACTGACCGCGTATACCGCGCCGTTTCATTGACCGTTATTCCTTTCGGTTTACGCGCTCGTAGGCCGTAGATCCAGTTACAACACTGACGTTATACACACTGACGTAGTGATCGCATACGGGACTGAGAATGTACTGCTCACTTCCAGTCACCTTCCACATACCCACTGAGGTTGCGAGAAAATGTTGGGCACCATGAAACATCAGCAAAAACCAGACCGGATATTGTAAGAAATTTGCATGGTTCACACAGAACAACGAAACCTTATTTGAAAAGACAAATATTTTCTTCACGTGACGAAACAAAACTATCATATTCCTGAGGGTCAGCTGTGGAGAAAAGTGAGAAGTTTGTATTAAAATATTCATTTCAGCAACGAATAGAATACTGAACACTCCCTAATTCACTGAGATAGTTGTCATGAAGGGAGATCACTGTGTAGCCACTAGTTTGATGATTAAGTATTTTATTGTTTTCATAAACTCACTGGGTGTTTTACAAGCTTGTGAGACAGATAGACCCAAGTAGGTCTACCTAAATAAATCGTAACGACTTCAAACAGAATTGTAAAGTAAATAAATCTAAAATTAAAAAAAGCAACAAGTTCCTAATTATTTAACTAGTGAATTGCCAGTTCTAGGACAGAGTGGACTGTGCATTAACGTGTAATTACATCAAAGAGTTAGTTGAAATAATTACAGTTTTGAATAAGGTCCGAATTCGTAATATTTGGCAACCAAAACTGTGTGGTTTACAGAAAACCACCTATTTAAACTGAGTTCGATTGTATATTCAGACAGTACTGTACGCAAGGATGGTTTATATTAGTTATGTGAACAGTTGAAGGTAAATGACTGCAACCATATAGACAGGAGCTAGAGATTGTGTCACTATGGTTATGCGGTAAACTGATTGTCCTCTTAAAGAGTTAGTATCACTTGATTATCGTTAATGTCGTTTAGTCTGTTTTGATGTTCATCTGATCATGTGAATTGAATACCTTTTATTTATCAACATAAGAATAACCCTCACAGTAATAAGTGACAAGGCAAAACACGTATTGATTTTAAGGGTCAGATCAATTATGCCAAGTTTATGTTAGAAAATTTTATTTCTCTTTGTTCCGTTGATTGAATTAGAAAAGCGTATAATTTCAAGCACTCACAAAAGTTTGCGCCAAGTTGAGAATTTTCAGTTGATTGTGTGAAATGATTTCTCCATAATTTAACCTGGTTGTCTAATGTAAGTTCAGATAATTATTCAAACCAACGCGGTCACTAGCTCGATTAATCATAGATAACATCTGTGAACAGGTATAAGAATTTAACGAACGACAAAAAATGGATATACTACCAGAAGTGTGGGCATACGTTACGTTCACATTAGTAGACTATCAGTCACTGGCAGGCATGTTTGCTAAAGCGACCAACGTTACAACCATGGTGATCTAACAAATTGACCGTACCGGATCGATATTTGAAAAATGCCCAACTATGTAGCTAATGACTGATTTTCAATCCGTGTCACAAAACCACTTTTACAGGGTAGGCTAAGTTGCGTGAACTTAACCAAGGCTTGTCCTTCTTCTGTTACGTGTATGACAGCTAAGTAACAGCATACACCTTGTGGTGGTATAGGTAATGATGAGAGCGATAATGGTTATTGATTTATACCAGTTTGCTGTGATTGCTCATTGACATGATGTTGGTTTGCTGACAGGTTGTGCTTATCTGATTGCAGACTGATGACTTGATGAACTCTGGTTGTTCAGGCTCAAGTCATAACCAGTCTGGCATATCCCCTCATACTTTACAACTTCATCTGTTTCATCTAATCTACAAGCCAATCAAGACTGTCAAACTGTTATGTTCAACAAATGGAGATGAGAAGTTCCTTATTGATGAACGTTTTCTTTCGTGTTACGCAGTCGATGTTAATTCATCTGTTTGTTGCTTATATCTAAGTGCGAATTTATGTTCATTATTTTCACATCTGGTTAGTGGCATTTTTCTATCGGTTGCAATAGGCCTTGTCAACTTTGTGATCATCTCTTGTTTCTTACTGGTCCATTAAACCGTTCTGTTGCTCAATGAACAGCTTGCTCATTGTTACAATTATCAGGCTCTGTTCCTTATCGATGTAACAGATTAACTGTCAATAGTAAGCTGTTCATCTTAAATACTGACTCCGTTTTTAGTCCAAAAGTGGCATTTCATCGGACTGCTTTGGTCACATAGTTTAGTGATTACTTAACACCAAGCAACCTTCAGCTTTCTGACTTTCACTATTGGCACCAGCGAGTAAGCAACGAAGAGGTTAGGAAGCGGGTGTTTGGCACTGATTGTCAAACGAGTTCTTTTATTCAATCACTACATTTGCACAGACTTAGATGGTTAGGCCATGTACTAAGGATGCCAGCTAATCGCTTGCCACACCGAGCACTGTTTGCCGGCGCTGCGACCGATTGACGTAAGGTGCGAGGTGGACAGATGATGACCTGGCGTAGACAAACGAAATCGTTCACGAAGGGGTTGGCCACTGTATATCAGGTTCGTCTCCTGGGCTGGAGCCCTCGCGACTCACAGAGTCGATGGCTTGAAACTTTAGGTGAGATGGCGGCTAACCGAGCTCAGTGGCGTGAATGTTGTCGTTGTTTGTCCGAGTTGTCTGTGAAGTGAGTGCACTCAATGACGCAGGGCAGTGAAAGCCGTGAGGAAGCTGTCTTGCTGATGATGCCTTACTTTCACTTACAGCTCGGTTGTTTGTTTGCTAGGTGTAGGCGCCTTGATGTTGTATGTTTGAATGTAGACGTAGCTATTTTTAGTGGTTAGGTCCCTCCCCATTCCCTTTTTTTCTCTCTTCATATATAAGTTTTTTTTCCTTCGTGGTCGTGTGAAAGTTAAATATCAACGGGAACCACTGATGTATTGCTGTCTATGATGATGATGATGAGGAGGAGGAATCACAACTGAAGTTTGCTATGTATATCTTGTTAATTATTGTTTTGTATGGGGCCGTATTAAACCATTGTCTTCAATGCTGCCTTCGGTCTTATATACATGGACAGGACGATTTACTAGAGACATTTAGGTTGTTTGAGGTTAATCATTCGTTCCGTTTACATCAACCCGTCACTCGAACTTGTAAGCAGGATGTAACCCATCGACTCAGAGGAGGTGGAGAATCAACAGTGATGACTTCGTGGTGATGAAGATGTAGCTGTCAGTACTCACACTACCATGGCTGAGATTGTAAAAGAGTCAAACTATCAAGTTTCTTGCCGAAAGTTATTGCGTAGTCCTAGCTATTGGGTTCGTGTTTCTACTAAAAAAGTCTTTTTTACCTCACTGCTTAGACAGCGCACAAAATTATGTTTTTTTATTAGCGGTACAAACTCACCGTAGGTGGTAAATTTCTTGGCCAATGCTGTTTCAAGTATTTAGCTGGGTGATAAACTTCACTAGATTGGTTTTTCAGATATCCATCTCAGTAGGATATTTTGCTCAACTCCAATCAGGGTACAACGACACGTGAGTACAATCGTTATCTGTTCTTTAATTTAAAATTTAAGTAGGTTGAAGCTTTTGAGCCGTTTCAACTTACTGGTAAGTAGTCCATTCATGGAAGAACCAAATTACAGAACTATGGCCAGAACGAGTAAATAATGAGCATAACAATCTAACAATATGGTTTGGACTCGTATCACGCCATTCGCGGAAGCTACCTCAGTTTTGTAATATAATCATCAATATCAAAATTTCACCCCGTTGTTCAAAGTTCAATCGTCTGAAAAATAGGCTCGTTTTCTTAACTAGAATACAATTAAGAATTTCAATGTACACAACGTCCTTTGAAGAATTCCGTTCATCATCATACATTAGTTGACAATTACCGTTGGACTCATTCGGATAGTTTCAAACTGCTATTCACCACAACAGTTGTAGAGACACTCAGTTTATCTGTTCCGGTTGATTCCGATTTCATTCTACAATAAGTCAATAAGACTGTGAGTGGCAAAACTATTTTTGTCTGCCAGATACACTCGAAATTTTTTAGTTGTGTTCTCAGTGAGTCTCTCTGACGGAATGCAGTTGACTTCCTATGTTGGCACCATAGCATAAAAACCATCGATTTTGACCACAAACCGGCTACTACAAAGACAACAGCGATCTGAGACTGACCTATATCGAGTGTGAAAATCACGCTACTCCAAAAGTATCCTTGTAAACAAGATGCCATTCATGCTGACTCGGCCAAATTATATAGCTTGTCATTATATGGTAAGCACACTGCAAACAAGCCGTTTGAATTGATTAATCGATTCACCTGTCCGGGTGGTGTCTTCTCACACACTTGCTAAATCGTTGATGAGGTTTTCCTGAGAAAGAAAGAAATAAGTACTACCTTTATGGAACATTAATGTCTTGCCGGCTGTTTTTCTCGACATGTTTAGGTTTCTTTACTAATGTGTTCTTCTGTGAATTGTTCTCAAAACCGGCCACAGTCTAAGTCAAAGTGCTTATGGGTACGGGTTACGTCAGAAAATGATGACGGTACTGATGGCTACCACTACAGTCTCCAGTGTTATTGTCGGTCAACTGCCAGAACTGCAAGAGAAGTCAAATGCTTCAGTTAACTGAAATACATCAAAGTTGATTATTCATGACAGATACGTCTATTTTAGTTAATGGTGATTATCTTATATCCTACGTCATCTTAAATTCAACGGCTGGCCCGACTGCATACGAATCCGTCATATACTAATCGAGCACTCAGTCTGAGGAAATAGATATCCATATAGGATAGACTCTATTGTGAACCTTTAGGATCAAAAGCTATGTAATGTATTCCGGTTTTCGTGTATTTCATTGAACGTCTCCAGGAAAGAAACATAAATTGTGCACTTTTCATTTCCGACATCTTATGGCCTGTGTTTTTGGTAGGAACAATTGTTTTATTAAATGGTTGTTTCAAAGCATTGTAACGGTCTGATTTCACCCGGATATTCATTATTGTTCACCGAATGCTATAGTTGTATCCCTTTACAGTTCTTCTTACTGAATGCTGCGACAAACTCCTTAGTCATTTTGACAGTGAATCAATGATAGCCACTGATTTTTTGAGACTTCATGTTTCGAAAATTCACACTGTAAAGTTCACTTACCTTTAACTAGAAGATAGCGTTATTCTATTTCTGTTAACTCCAACAAATAACACAATTTTCCGAAACTATAAAGAATGCATAACTGAGGGCTACTAAAATGTGAACAGAAGTTGACCTCTAAACAACGAAGTAATTTGCCCACACAGTATTCACTGTGTAGTTAACTGTGATTTCACGTATTAGAAGATTGAGTGTACAATGAGAAATGGCAGATATTGGTTCGCATAACTATAAGTTCCGTGCACGTTGATGCATGTACGTCGGTATTCAGATCAATTGCAGACAATGCACACTGATTCGCAGGGTTATTGTTATGTGAAGTCTCATTTTACATAAACTTATCTGTTAGCTAGCAGTCATATTTGTAATCTGTTGATCAAGAAATATTTCTGAATGTCATGAACAAGTCTTGAAAGATCTCGGTTAGAGAGCCACCTTTCAGTTCCGATTGCATTAAGCCGTAAGATGAGGTGTTGCTATTGCAGAAATAATAAAAATTCAACATCGGATTCTTTTTAATATTACAGTCGTAAACTAGAAAAGTATTAAAGGATGCATAGTAGATTGTATACTACAATATACACGTATAACATTATATTGAAGCTACATTTTAGCATATGTAAATCAGAAGATACGAGAGTCAGTGGTTGCCTAGCTATAATATTATCAACGGTATGCCTTACAACTTTCTTGCACAAGATCCGTACTACCTGAATAACGCATCCGTTAATATTTGTTTACGTTCCCATACACGAAAACACTTGTGCTTTTATAGGACCCAAGTGATATTGTTTGATGGTTCGACGACAGACTACTAGTCATGCTCTTCTTACTCTGTCTTCACTCCTTCCAGATTAATTGAGCTACTCAGTCTGCAATGAAAAGTGACTTCCTAGTCATTCAGCGACTCTTCGTTAGCATTTCAATCTTCAGGATCTTTTCCGGTGTCTTGACTTATTCTGGTATGAAGCAAAAGCTTATAAAAAAAAACAGAAGATGAATTGCTTAATCAACTCACAATGGTCATCAGCCTGGCCAGAAAGCCGCTTGGTCCGGGTCGCTGTTAATTTCAGCAGTGATGTCAGCAAACCGAGAAGGAAAACTTCACTAAAAGGGGTACAAGTATATGAAACAAAGTTAAATAGAATAGCTAGGATTGGTATGCGTGCAGGTATATCATTGAATACAGTACACAGCATTCTCGGACAACGTTTATAACCGAAGATATCAGTGTTCAAGAAAACCCTAACACTGAAGTCAGGGTTTTCGTGTTTCGTGACCATGTTGTTGCTTGAGAGTCATGTTGTTTTACTCAGCTGTTAGTGGTCTCAGTATGTTAGGTCAGTTGCAGTAAACGCTCCTTTGACATGTGAGGTGCGTGATCTAACCATCGCATGTTGGCAACCTGACTAGTTTACTAATTGAGCGGGCATCCCGAGCGAGTTTGTCAGTGACTCAGAGACGGTGGCTGGGAACTACAGGCAAGATGATCGTCAGTTAGGCCCGGTAGTCTGTATGTTGTTGTCTGACTCAGTTGTCTGTGAAGTAGATGCTCTTAATGACGCGAGACAGTGAAGGTCGTAAGTAAGCTGTCTTGTTGATGACACCCTACTCTTCCTTATAGCTCAATCGATTATTCATAAAGTGTAGGCACCTTGATGTTGGATGTTCTAGTATGGACACGGTTGCTTTTAGTAGCTAAGTCCTTCCGTTTCCATCTTCTATTTCTTGACTGGCGTTTTGCTTTAACGTGGTTGTAGGATATTTAAACATCATCGAGGACCGTTGATGTATTGTTGTCTTTGAGGATGATGATGATGTTGAAGTTAATGATATTCCGAAATATGCGCTTTCGAGCGGCCAAATTGCCCATGCGATCATCCCAAACTATGTGGGCTAGTTGATGAGGATATCAATCGTCAAACACAACAGTTCTGTTGACTTCTTCTACGCGAACAAGACACGTTTCCGAACTACAGAAAGACATAACTCGCATAAGCAGTATATACCCTCCATTTAAACGATAACCCGACGTTTTTGCCACGTCGCGGATGACGCAGGCTGGCAAAGGCAACTCGTGACTTTGATATCTTCACTGATGTCTCATCAGCCATATTGCAAAACTGACAAGGCGGTGCTACTCAAGTATGTGATGCTGTCCACGATCTCAAACGGATTACATGCTATAAAGAAAGTAGGAGTGGAAATGCCACGGTCTCGAGACAACACTTTGCACTTTGAAGGCGTGGAGCGCATTCCATACAAACCAGCCTGGTCACTCACCTTATTCAGCACGGTCGGTTTGTCGTCGGCAGAGAAGCTAAGCAAGACAATGCCATCCGCATTCTCCGTCGGTCGATCTAACATCAAGAACAGACTCAAGATTAAGTTTATTGGATTACTCAAACACACATCTCAGAATGACGTCACCAACAAAACTGAACGAGACGGGGGAACTGATTAATCTTGACTTACATAAAAATTGATGAACACTCAGAACAGTTGTCCATAAACTACCTTCCTTCTTGCAGAATGGGCAGATGATGTTACCAGATTCAGGTGTTTTCTTTGAACTTCCTCGCCGAGTGTTCAATTTCAGATAACTAGACAAGCAATCGAATTAAAGATGGCTTTTAGGCCTCAGTGATCACCACCAGTGTTTCAAGGTCCGTCGTAGGGTAAAAGTGTGATCAGTACAGCCTCGACCGAACCGGAATCTCTCCGGGTTTTATATAGCCGACGTAACATAAGGCAACTGAGTAACGTGAATGCAACAAACACTAGGCTGATACCCCTGTAGTGATGTGGTTGTCGCACAGATTTCGGCCCCATTTTTGACCCCTTCTGCTACTTTACATGCGGGTCAGGCTTGTACGCTGCGTCGATACGGCGAGCTGACCAGAACTTTGGTCCTACCAAGTGCAACCTCGTCAAGCGTGTCAAGGGTGAGCAGTTAAATGAAGTGTAAATGCACTTCTAGTGTTTTATTTAGAAGTACTGACGTCGTAGTAATGCTTGAGAAGTGCGGCATGATCCGATAAGCATACAGCAGGACTATTTTCATACATAAGGTGTTGCTGTCTTCTTAATAATAAAGAAGGGGTTGAGGAGGGGTATTTTCAAACAAAAAACATCCCGATCTTCCAACGGCTGACCACAATCACCTGCATATTATCCAGTACGGTCGAGAAACATCCGGCTTCATTCAAAAGACTGATGTGACTTCGATCACACTTACTATACTCACCAGTGATTAGAAACACGCATCGATGCCCTATTCACTGCGCCCTCCGGCTGAGCAATGCCCTCACTGGCAAGCGAGTCAGACTCACAGGTCACCGACTTCGGGCAGGTTTGTCAGAAAAACTGCATCCCGCTGTCCTGCAGGTCAAATTTTTGAATGGGGGACTCCGGGTGGAGTCCCTCAAATTAACCCTCTTCCGCGGTATAAACGACCGGGAAGTATCAAAAGTTATCGGTCTCCTGATAGTGACATTACTCACTCATCACGGTCGTTTTGTCTATTCTGACCCCCGTTTTTCTGCCTTCCATGTGTCTTCGGGCGTTAATCGTTTTCTGAGGCCAAGACAATTGGTGGACATCGGTGCCACCAATGTCCACACTCTCCGGCAAATTTGTCAGCAAGCTGCTCTTCCGAGTTGTCTTTCAGGTATGGAGCTGTATCTCGGAGGCGTGAGTCCACGATTCTAGCGCCGTTATCCACTTGAGCTTACCTCCAGATAGCTACCGATCCAAGCGCCTCTCTCAATATTTCTGGTGAAGTCTAATCTGAATCTCGTGGTCAAGCCAGAGTGGGAATACACTGAGTTCCAAAACAGAACAATGTTTGCTCGATTTGATTCCAATGAACAATCGCTTATGCACAGTCGTACTCAGAGTCTGTCAACACAAACCAGAAACGTTGTGTTTTCATTATTATGGAAAGCGTTCCAACGGACAACTGTTTAAATGCTACCAAAATGCCCCCATCGACTATCTGGAGCAAGCCTACTACTCGGACATAATCACGCTTCATTTATGTTGGTAGCCCGAGTGACCATGGCTTACGCACATTCAGTAATGAAACTTTCAATAGGCCACGTGGTAATCACTTCATTATACATGTACGTCCGTTCCTAGTAACAGTTTTAGGTGCTTTCACTGCATTTCTCGAATCACTAGCCCTTCCAGTTCTAGTGATCGGATTCACTTGTACTTGTACAAAACTGTCTATCTCAGAACCAACCCTTCGACTACCAAGTGATGGCGAAGGAGAAAACTTGTTTAGCTGTGGCGCGATTGTTTGGCGTAGGAATATACGCATCGCTCAATGGATTCGTTTTTTCTGTTTGGAATGGGTGCATGCATGCGGACGAGTGCGCATCCGATTAAATGTTTGTGAACATTATTCGCCAGTTGTGATTGGGCGTTTGCATGTTATTAATCAACCATGCCTAGTGCACGGTCAACAATTCAGTGGCCACCACGGTTGCCACATGAAAGATTGGTCGGAGTTCAAATATTGGCCATGTCAAGGATATACACTAGTGACGAGATCTAACAGGATGGGAAATCGAGTGTAGTGTTTCTTTCCGATATAATCTGCCTAAAAGGTCAATTGGAATCCGACTGCTATGACAAGCTGCCAGCGGTGTACAAGTTATACCAACCAACATCCCTTCTCAGTCATCCCTTGTCCTGAATGACTGAAATTATTATTTTGACTTGAACTGAAGTTAGTCTCAAAATTAACGGGGTAATTTTATCGGAATGAATACAACGGTCTCTCAAGTTAGAAACCCATCGGAAGCACGAATGTATGCACACAGGTATGGTACGAACACCTCAGACTGATTAATGATAATGATGGGATCAGGTAAGCTAGTGGTTTCTTTGGCTGTTTCAACTAACTAGCCGGACATGAAAATGACTGCTTCATGGACAGTTGATGATGTAATCAGATGACCTTATTGGCCCCAGTTGACAGGACAAATGTCTTGTTGTGTAACCTGTTAGATAATCGGCAAACATTAGTAACACCAGGCAGCAACCAGTACTCAGTAAGTTTTCCTTGTATGTGTGTATATGTACTTCACTTCACTAAACGATATAGACATTTGGGTACGTACTGTGCGCGTCAATGTGAAGCAGTTTGTGTGGTCGACGCATTCAGTTTGAGGCAAAAAGTAAATAATTACTTGCTGATTAAGTTCATATCTTCACATTGAACAACTAAAGCAAGGTTGGACTGCTGCAAATCGCAACACGGAAGATAGAATTTGCGAGACGTATCAGACGGTTCGTACAACTGCTCAATAATTAACTAAGTGAAATTCGGAGTTAAAGCAAACGGGATGAAACAGTTTCAAGTTGAGGTTCGAGACTTGTGGAATCATAATCACTAGTAACGACAGAAGACATACGTCGTAAGATGTTATGATTTCGTTTACTCTCTTCAGTCACGAACGTAAAACATTAGAATATATAAGACATGCGAACAGCAACACTGATAGAAACAGTCAACAATTGGGTTTACATAAAACAAGAACTGTTATTAGTTCCAGGGTAGAAAAACTGCGCGAGTCAACAGTTTATGCACACACAGGACCGGAAGGCGAGTACTGATTAACATTGTTTTGGAGAAGGTAAGCAATTTCAGAATCCGATTATGCAACACTACTTGAAACGAATTGGCGGGTTCAACATGTGCTTTGCTATGGATGAGGTCGGATTTTGTTTCACTCGCTCTGTTACCATTGCCTGTTGCGTATGTCTTCTATCGTTACTGGTGTACTGGATCAAGGGAACTTAGTGTTTCCAAGGGTCACAATCAGTCCGACCTCAACGTCACTGTTAGTTTTGTTTGACTATAAACTGTTAGATAGCCACCAACAATAGCTATCGCTTTTATGTGTCTTAATAAATATTGTCTTTTCATATACACCATTAAAGTAAAGCCAGATGTAGGACTCCTGTGATGGCTAGTCACTAGTGTGAACTTGGTTTTTGACGATTTATTTTCGTGCTCGTTTGTCATCACAGTTAATCAGCTGCATTAATAATTAAAATGAAAGAGAAATGATCTAATAGTCACCTAAGTTAAATCCTCCGATTTTGTTAATGTGATCCAAGGTTTTGAAATTACTGACTCCGGTATATTTACCTGACAACAACGTTTGAGGGATGCAGAAATCTTTCTGATATATAAATAGATGGACCCTGTGGTATGTAACTGTTGTAATCCTAAGAGTATCTGTCGGAAAACACTGCGGGATATCACAACCAAACCTCACATCTTGTTCCACTGATTTTTGTCTACCAGACACTTGCTGTATAAGCATACGCACTAACAGATATAAGTGAGTTAAGAGGGAGACCAAAATCTGGCTGACTTAGCAGAACGTTGCCATGTTAAGGGTAAACGAGCCTGCTTTACATTCGAATCTGTTGGCATCAATAGGAGGGGCATACACGCTAAGTTTCACACGGTTCATGGTAGGAAGTCAAGTTGGAGTAAAAACAAAAGAACTGTCAATACTTGCTGGTAGGTTAAAAACAAAAAATCCCGAAAAAAAACGACAGAAAAATGAAAAGTATACTCAAAATGTAGGGTAACTTATGGATGAATGTGAGAGTTTGAGAGTCATGTGCGTGACCAGCGTCAGAATTGGGATATCTGTGCAGTTGTTATGGTTGGATTTTATTTCTTAAAGTTGTCAGCATAGTCTACTTTGTTTGAAAACGTTTCCTGCGTAGGCCGCGTGACATCCAAGCTCTTCTTCAATTCGTAACAGCTGGTTATATTTCGCCAAACGTTCGGATCTGCATGGTGCACCGGTTTTGATCTGATCAAAATTTTAGAGGAGTGTTTTACAGTCAGTTAGCCAAACGAACTGTGGAAGAAGGGATCAGGGCGCTGCAGATAAATGATGTTTGTAGTCAAATGAAATTCTAACAGTTAGAGAAACCAGTTATTCGTTATCGTTATATTACTTGTGTAAATGCTTTTAGTTACGTAACTCCTTCAGAAATCCTTGTCAAAACCAAATGAGCTACTGATCAATGGGCTTCGACTACACTATAAATTAGAAAACGTGTCACTACTGTTAACCACTTTATAGAGACTGCATTTAGTAAAACAGCAAGTAGTTCGTTGTATGCCTCCGGATTCATGCGATCAAGTATGTCACATGTGCACACAAATTATCACAGTTATGCCGATATCGATAAATATAGTCACTATATTGAAGCGGATGAGCGATCAAACCTCATATTGTGAATTATGTGGATCTAAGCTAATGTTCACTGAAATGTTTTCTAGACCAGTACGTGAAATATATGCATACTAAGATTGTCAAACCGCTCGGATTCCGAGGAGCACAAATTGACAGATATACACGACCGATTACACTACCTGTCCACAATTCAGACCGACTGCCAGGTCAGCAATTGTGCTATCTTCTGTCTCACCGGATCGATGCGACACCATCACTTTCCAGTTTGCTCGTTTGGCCATCTGGCATGCTTCTAATGCCTCGGTAAACGATCCGATTTGATTCACCTTTAATAGCAAAGCATTACAAGCTCCGACTTCGATTGCTTTACGCACTCGTTCTGGATTAGTCACGAGCAGATCATCACCGACAATCTGAGGAAAAATGAGTGAATAGAAGATGGTGACATTGTTAGGCTGATCACACAGTGGTATAGGTGCTTGCTGATATCGTGGATGAAAATACATTTTTTTCTTCGTCGAATACATCTACAATCACACCATCAGTTATTGTTCTAGCTTGATCTCTCTACTTCAGATAATCCCCATGAATGTTGTTAATTTATGGAATAGTATATATTGCCCAGACCGTTAACTTATTCACAAATATCTTTTCACTTGTAGATAGTTCTCTCCCTTTACAATAATAGACGCATAGTCACCTAACTCATCCTTACATAAATGTGCTACAAACATAATAGGGTGTGTTAAGTTCAAACGTCAAAAAGAGTGGAATTTAAAAGGTGGAAAGGTGAACTGTACGGAAAGTTTTACAATGACAGTATTAGATCGTTACCTTGGTTAAGAGCTCAATCTTCTCATCCAAAACAAGAAGGACAAAAGGACGAGACAACATCGTCTAGTGGAAGAAAGAGTGAAATGAAACGTTCATATATGGCAATCAGAGCGTCAGAACAAATCCCATCACAAGGGACATCAGGAAACAACACAAGAGAACACGGTCCAGATAGCGCACATGTGTTCGACCCGCACAGCTGGAATATGACAGACTCAAACCAAACCACCACTCACGACCACACCATCCCAAGTGGGTCAGTCGATCGATACAGCGTGGTGCATCCTGGCTGTTTCATTAGAAGAAGACAGTGCCTTACAGTTCTGTTCCCAACTCTTTCTGGCATGGAATCAAACCAGAGGTAAACATTTTGGAAGTATATAACTTGTTAGTGAACTAAGTCATAACGTTACATCCTTCATTCCTAGTATCCTTATTGTAAAGCGATCAACTTCTTGTCGCTTGTAATCCCATTCAAAATATGTGCAGCACCGTAAATGATGGATAAACACTCATGTAACATATCCTAGTCATAATCGAAACCACAATTTCGATTACAACACTCCTGAGGAAGGCCACCCGAGGTGGTTAAAACGTAGAGTAACGTTGTGTTATTCTCAATCCATTTATCAGTACCCTAGTCATTTAAGCCTATGTAGTCGGCTGAATGTGTTTGTCGGTACATTTACTTTGCCGCTTCGGAAACACAAATGCAGTACTACCGTCACTCACAGGAATGATAATCGGGTACAGAGGGTCGTAGAACATCATCCGTAAATACTGCTTAGCTCTGGTGTGGTAGAAACTGTGTTCTTCAAGCGACGTTTGTTGGCATGCAAATGTCATAGGTGGAGAAGGTTGCCATATGTCACTAAAATTTCCATATTCGACGGTCGATTTAATTAAACAATCTGACGAAACCACCTAAGCCGATACACTTCTGAATAGTATTCAATATATCAGTAGCATGCTAACTCGATACAAACTTTATGTATCCGGTGTGTGAATATCCATCTTGGATATATCATTACAGCAACAAGACTGTTTATCAAACGGCAACCGTTAACCTGGCGGAAAACGTCTTCTGAAGCGAATGGCGGTCCATTATTAAGCGTGCAAAAACTGACTGGATCTCCATCGAACGTCCTACTTGCGAATAGCAGTTTCCATCTTTGGTGTATGAAAGAAGTAGAAATGGGGTGAGAAAAATCGTAAACAAGATGAACAGAACCAAAAGGTATTCTCCTAACAGATTCGTTGCAGACAATAAAGAGCCGACAGAGCGTCTGCTACAACACATATGCTTCGTTGTAACAGTTGATAGCTGGGAGAAACCACACGGCGCCCAAGAAATGATGTGGTCCCAGGGTGTAAAAGCCTGGGCAAGGTTAGTAAGTGCCATCTACCAAGTTGGAGATTTCGTGCCATTCACACCATTGGATAGAAACATCCTCTGACATGACAGTGCGTTGCAGTCAATGAATAGCTTGTTCGCATGGTTGATGACTCTTCGTTTCCTCCATCCGGAAGTTCCACCGTTTTTTCGTTCTCTTTCGTTCTTTTAATTTTTAATCCTTATACATTTAAACTTATTTATTACTTCACTACTCCGTTGACCATCATCAAGACCAAAAATAACCAGGGTGGTAGTGCTCACTGGTATGGCTCAAAGTGTAAAATAAATGGCAACGATAACCAGTGGGCTTGCAGAATCTGGGAAACATGCGTTTGAATTGGCTTACGAAAAGTGTAATAGCTTTCACAAAAGATTGAAAAAGGATTAACAGAACACTGTGATATGTGAGATACCAAGATGCGAAACATAAAATGATACCTTTTCAATCCTAATGAAAACATGTATCATAAGAATTGGTCAGATAAGATTAAGAGATAGAGTAATGCTCCCATATTTGTTAGAAGATGATATGTGGATTAATTTAATATCAATAGAACGTGAATCGCAATCCGAAGAACTATCAGGAGAGCGTTGCTGCTTAAAGAACAAGAGCAGAAACATTCTGGCATTCGGGACTAGGAGATCAGTTGACCAAATTTGTAAACTCATTTTGTAAAATCCAGCAGGTGCTAGCACTGAACTGTACTCTTCCAAATACTATAGTATTAGTATGTTTGAAAAAGAGTACATGAGAGAAGAATGGCAAAATGTCTACTTAGAACTAGAAAAGAGAAGAACAAAGGATTTTATCCTGGAGGGTGCCCGAGTTAACTTGTACAATAGAACAGAGTTTGCGGTATCTCACTAAGCTACTTTTCGACTTGTAAGATAAAAAGGTGTACCACCGTTGCTCCCAACAGTCTATAGCATGATAGCTCCGTTAAGGCAACCATGGAGAACTCTCTGGTCCTGGAAGCATATATTCACAAGTTCACGTCTTTTTTCTACAGAAAACAAAATTGTGGGGGACAGCGCTTCATGAGTGAAATGGAACCGATGCTGTGGAATTTGATATTTGTCACTAGATTCACTGCAAAGGGCTCACATGACTTTTTATAAAATGGAACGGGTTACGTTTAGCACACCGTGTGTAATATTAAAAGATGGTGGTAACTAATCACATTTCAACAATAAATACGTGCTATGACGGGAAAGCTTTTGTGGTATACTTGCACGTTTTTCAAGTGTGTTGTTCTTCGCCAGACATTTTGAAATTTGGGTTTTTGAAGCCTCTGGTATATTCAAAAAGATGAGCGAAACATGAAAATGTGAGCAACTTTATAATTACCACGTTAAAATCTGGTTTTCCGTCCAGAAAATCATTATTCGCGTGTTAAGCTCAGCTTGTGAATGATCACAAAAGTCAAAAGCTTCAATGCGATCAAAATTGGCTGGTCTCTAGCTGATTACCTTCAGGGTTTGAAAACTGGACGATTGTGTGTAAGTCTTAGTCATTCGGAATCTCATTATTTCGAAGCTTTCTTTGCGCATTGTCAGGTCTGTGTTCCAAACACGGTCTCACTAGTCAGGAGGGCCTAGGAATACTTGCGAAATTTCTGAGAGCCGAGGCTAACCAGGATGCCGAAGTCACCTTTATAGGAGTACAGCTGGTCTACCAGGTAGTACCAGCACTGTTATTTTGCAAGAACAAGCTCTGAGAAAGACAATCAAATGGTTGGTCAAATTACTCCGAAATTGATTACCTTCGCCGTTGCTGTCTGAGAATGAAGTCATTGTCAAATTAGGAGCATCTACAAGCTAGAGTTAACATTAAACCTGAAATTTAAGGGCTAGATATATGTGAATAAACTGTGACAACAGTACCGTTATATGGTTGCTAAACGTCGTCGCTGATAGTGAAAGAAGTGAATCGTTTTCAGATGTTCGACTTACTTAACTGCAAACAGTCACAAGACTACGGATGAGCAACTCCAAGGTAATGAGGCATATATACGATAGCGAAAGTCATACGATGTCGTTTATTCATTCCTTAGAGGCGTAAAGATTTAGGTGGTTGAGTCAAGCACCAGCCGTCTGTCATGCCGTAAACACTTTGTTGGAGTTTCAACCGATTGGCGTAGGTTACTAGGTGTGCAAATGATTGCGCAACATAAAGAAATGAAATCCTTTACCAATAAGTCAACCGAATTCGTCTGCTCAGAGGAGGCCCTGACAACTCATAGTCGACAACTGGAGACGTCCGGGGAGATAGCGGTTGAGTGGATTTGTTACGTTGTAATACGGCCGATACTATTGCTCATGGTGGTGCATCTCAAATATAATGGCTGATCCTAACTTTAAGCGACTTTCGAACCAGTGAGCCTCTTGATATTCACACAACTGCCACTTGTTTTTCGTTTTACTGATGTTGCGAACTGAGTTACATTCGTCAACAATCGAGATATTATGACGAATATGAAAACTGTCAACAGAAAAATCCGACATTCGGTAATGGGCAGCTGAACGAACTGCGGTACCTCCCAAAGCTATACTCACAGTGGGCACAGTATACTGTCTGTGATGTATGATGTTTTTAATCCTAGGTTGTTTGGAGATTACTAATAGTTGCTCTTAGTTCTCACGACTGTAAAACAACTTTGATGAGAATCATAAGCTGGACCTTATTGATTGTCAACACGTTTTGTTCGGAAACTTTCAGCTTTTCAATGAACAGATTTATAGGTCAGAGGATAAGTAACGTAACAGACGACGGCACTGCATTTCAGAACCATGTACGGGCTGTCTACTACGCTCATAAAGTCAGAGTAACTGGTTCGAACATGAAAGATAGTAAACAAACAAGCTTTAATTCTAGTCAAACGAAAGTCCTGCTTACCAAAAAACAAGTAATTTTTGACAAAATTTACAGGAATCATGTGCGATGCAATCAGTGAGAATTAATGTCACAGTAAAGATTGTTCACTCTGACTTGTATCAGTAGTTCATTCGAGATTCCGCAATTATTCAAATGACTGCATTTCAGGTGATCGGTTCAATAAAATTATCAAAATGTATTGCCTACTTCGTAAAAATAACATGCATATGAGTAAAGAAACCGAGTAGCGATATCAAGCGCACAACCGAAATTGAAGACTCTACTAGGAGCCAACTTTTGAATGAAACAAACTGACAGTGTGTCGGTGTCTCCCCGTAGGGGGTTATGATCAGTACACAGTCTGTCTGTGTGATAGACTCGGTTTTTCAACAGCATATATCAAAAAATATGTTTGTGGGTCTATTTACGGGTAAAAGAATTCATAAATTCATTTAGAACATATACATTACACTGCCTGATTCCAGTACATGCCACCGAACAGTGCTGCTTTATTACAGTAGCAGTATGGCCTAACTCTTCAAAAAAAGACCGGTTGATAAACTTGCATTCTATTTATCGAGATGTCGATCAACACTATCTATGAATTAGAATGCATTACGTCAATAAGTAGGACATGAGTACTAGTGACAAGTGTTTGTGGTCGGATGTGACCGGAGTAAATTGAATCGCAGTTCAAGCGAAGCAATAATCAGAGTAGACCCTAGATCAACACTTATTGGAAAAGTAATTAGCTCACTCTGCAACGACTGGACGTATGAAGTGGTTTGTTGTAAGAGATGCTTGGGAGTCTACGGAGAAAGTTCCGTATAATTACATTTTGACATGATTTTCTGCCTGAGGTATGCAAAGGTTCATTCATAACGAAGCCGAGAGAGGCTGAACACAAATAGTGCAATACCGAAATCACAATAGAATTCTATTAATAAAGACCTTTTAACTGTTCTTTCATCTAGTTCAAGCGGATGATCGGCTGTCCTTTCTGAAGTGTCGTTGGAGGTTGCGAATATAATGTCCCGTTATTTTCGGGGCTTAGCACTTGGATTGCAACCATGACAACATCCTCTAGAAAAGATTGACTAAAGTGTTCAAGTCTCTACTATTTTGGTGATGAAGCATTATCATATAAATATCATAGTCAACAAACAACTGAATCAGGAAACCATAGAGTAAAGCGAACAAATTCAACAATATGAGCAAGTATTTAACTCCTTGAACGTGACAGAACTAGAATTCTGACTGTAATGTTTTGACTACACCTGAACTTTGGACCGATTTCGAAATTTAATCCAATGTTCCCAGTCATCTTGGTCAAACGGATCCTCAATTGTCACAATCGGATAAGTTGCAAGAAGACTTGTATAAGTGTCCAGTAGTTTATCACCGCTTATCCATTGATTCGGCTCCTGTCGAGGATCCTTGAAATTTAAATTGTACTTGCCTCCTTTTATCCACATTTCAGACGAAGCAACATCCATTCCGATAACAATTTTCCCCACATAGCCCGCATTTGAGATGGCATCGACCAATAGATCCAAAGCTTTAGAAGGGAAGGAGTAAAAAGAATCGGGGTTAAAGACAATCATCCATTTTAATTCTGAACAGTAATTAGATGGTTAAATCAGTCACCGATAAAGGCTTCTAAATTGAGCGAGTCAGTGTCATTCGAAGTATTTCATTAGTTGCGTGAATCGTGCCCACCTAATGACCAATTTGCATCGATGATGATGAAAACAGGTAAGAAATTTTATTTGGTCCAGTTGCGTTTCAAAAAGATCGGTCCATCAAATTGCAACGATAGGTGGCTTTGGGCCCAAGAGAATCATAACGAGACGTCTGACTATGGGATAGGAAAATATATTTCCCCTGACTAGTCGATAAATTCATCACTATATTGACCTGACGGTTTTCTCTGATTTCACTTGTGAACTTACTGCAAAGGTGCAGCACATGGAAGCTGTTGTCTAATTGACGTAAATTAATGCGGACACTTGTCAGCGTGTGTTACTGGGTTCTGAGACAGCCCCTTCGACCCTATTCATCCATGGGGTACCGATATGAGTTCATATACTCAGATGATACAAAGTGCTTATTTCCTCAAGTTTCTTGATTTGGATGTATAGCAAGGTGTGTGCGTAAAACAATTACAGCTTCAAACCATTTGATTTTTATCCGTACACCTTTAAATTTCCTGTCTCTTTATATCGGTTCTTTTACAGACAACTCATTTTCCGACCAACAATGGTTCGCCTTGTGAACAACGAATTTAAGTTTGTTCACCAACCCATTTTGTGCACGTCCTCATGTTGAACCGATAAGTCCAAAGAACAGTTCTTCGCGAATCTCCTCATATCACACTACGGTTTCGTCAACCTCCTTGATTCATTATTCGGCACTACCAATGCCCGTCGACTCGTGGTAATGTATGTTGTCTTCTTGAAAGAACACTCAACTTTAAGATACATATGCCCTACATACAGGTATTAAAGCTGTGAATAACATACTAAGGCCAAGTCTGCAAGACAATCTGACATACAACAGAGGGCAAATGAAACCCAAATTGACAGAAAATTGCGAACTGAAGTACTTGAGTGTCAGGTCTACTGGATAAGTCCTACGGACAAGAACCATACAGAAATGTTCTAGCTGGAAAGATATCGTAACAACTCAGTTTTCATGAAGAGAAAGTGATCAAGTTTTCTTTTGATCAACTTATATACCCTTGAAGAAGGCCACTTGAGGTAGTTGAAACATAGGGTATCACAATTTGCGTGTACTGTTGTATTCTATTCAGTTGATTTATCAATACCAGGATTTTAATTTAACAGAAATCGCATAAATTTCTTGTTACATTCAAGTCACTATCAGACGTATTGTTTAGCTCACAATATACCATCTGCGTGGATAAATGTAGTTATGCCTACCACAAGACCCAGGCTTTTCATAAGGTTTACCCAGAATTGCAACCTTACGCTGCGCGTGATGTACTTCGGTGTCTTAAGAAACTGACCGACGTACATAGGCTAGTTGTTATAATCCCCAGTTGAGTCAATCGGTTATGTTGCGTTTTCAAAGACTACCTCAGATTTCTTTCTCTTCGACTCTCTGGTGAAATACACTTAAAACAATGATCTAACCAGCAAATCAGGCAACAGACCACAAACAGTAGCTTCAAATACGACTGTAATTGGCCCAATGATGAATAACCGAAAACAGACTGTTCGCCAAAACACCTTTTCACTTCTAAATACGACTGACAGAGAAACCACTAAAACAAGCCTGTCTGTAATCCAGTGACAGATATTTGTGTATCGTTTTCGTGGGAATGATTTTTCTCAGTTTGCAATTTGATTACGTTTTTTATACTCTTCTGTCATTGAACTGGCGGACCATCAAGCCGAGACGACAGACAATCGAATGAATACGTAAAGTGTGGTGCATGCGATGTTCACAAAGGCAGCTAACTTGGTGGTCATGCATTAAAACAACATGCCCATTCAAGCCTACAAGTCAGTTTATAAACAGGACATTTTTCAGATAAAGTTTCCCACACATTTTTAAAGCATTTTCGTTATCTTTCGTCTACACTAAAAGCGTAAATAAATGAGTTACAAAGTTCACGCTTTGGATGAGGGCCAACAACAAGATCTGAGCGATTGCTCAAATATCAAACTGAACTGAAACTCATTCCATCCTATCTATCGCACTCCTGGTTTACAATCTAAACAGGTCAAAGAGGGCCTGTTGATAGTCGCAGAAGTCACAGCAATCCGCTTATTCTCCCCCCACTATGTGTTCGAAAACGTTTCGTCAAAACACTGAATCTTCTACGTCCTGGTGTTCATATCCGGACCGGGCAGATTACGTAATCATGACCACTATCTTAACAGCTATCAATAATTTGTACAATCGACTTGATTTTCTGGAACCGATAACGAACCGTTTGATCTTTTACCGTGGCTTTTCACACATATCTGTGTTATATTTAGCCTGATGATAAATCACCGAGACCAAATTTGTTCGGTACGCGTTTTTCTAATGTCTAAACAGGGTATTTTCAAACAACTTAAACTGTAACTATCACTCAATCAAAAAAGGCTCGTTATTAGCAATTACGAGCTCCAGTCGTTCACGCTTTTCCATCATGTAAAATAAAAATCGGTAACGAATCACATCTTTTAAAGATGAATTTAAATCCACAAATATGAAGATTGAATATAAAATCACTACACATATTGTTTTTCGAATGTTGGTTTATTCTTCATCAACACCAAGCTAAAAGGGTAAATTATCGTTAACAGTGGGTTCCTAAAATATATTTTTCATCTAGAAATTTAGCTGAGAATCCATATTTAGCCTGAAACTCAATAAGACGCTTATATACACTTTGATAATACAATATGGAATAAAACACAAAGAAATACTTTATGTACTTGGCACCATGCTCACCTAGTATACACTTCATTGTCACACTAGGATAAATAAATGACAAAGTCCCAAGTGCTCTGTCTTTTTTTAGATGTCTGAGAGAAAAAAGTATTACATAAAAGAAGGGCTTTATGTAGTGAGAAAATACTTGAATATACATTACTATCGTGGATCGCGTCATTCCGTGCGATTTTGTAAAGCATGTCTAGTCTTCAGAACTGGCGCGAAAAGAGTTACGGATTAGTTCACCTTGATTTACTGGATAACTAAAGGCACGAACCTTCTGATGGCGTAGATATATTTGGCGCAAAACCACCCTCATCACCCACATTGCACGCGTTCAGACCGTACTTCTTCTTAAGTATTTCTCTGAGACAGTGATAGGTCTCACTGCCCATTCGAACTGCTTCAGCAAATGACTTGGCTCCCACCGGTAGAATCATAAATTCTTGAAAGGCCAATCGGTTGCCAGCATGTTTGCCTCCGTTGAGCACATTGAATGCGGGCACTGGGAGAGTGACGGTTCGATTTCCGGCCAGATTTGCAACCCAACGATACACTGGCAGGTTCTGTGAACGAATAACCGATATAAAGAATGACAGATTGAACACACTCAACCATAATATATTACTTGTTAGACTGTACTTGACGAATGCCAGTGTTTCGTTGCATTCTGAGTTAAGGTCGAGAAGAAAAACAAACAGTATTTTGCCGCAATTCAACCTTTGTGTTTATGTCGAACATCGTAGATTCCTTGAGCAACTAATAGGCTTAAAATCACCCATAAAGAATGGGAGAGGTGTTTAACTGACACAAACTGAACACTGCCAATATTTAATCACAGGCTTTGTATTCAGATATATGCTTTTTGCTAGGCCGTGACCGAATTAACACGACCCACTGTAATTAAACATCCAGATGTGATAATGTTATTGTGTATAAAGGGGGGTCAATGACATGATGATTGTCCCATGAGTACGCAGACCGGAGTTCAGGTCCTGGCCTTGGCAAGGATATTCGTAATTAACGAGATGTAACAGGAGTGAACATTTGGTCTAATGGTTCTTTACTAGACGTATGACTGATAAGTATATCCGCATGCAAAGCTCCGATGTGGTGTTTAACTAATAACAAGCAAAACTGAGGAATAAGCATCAACAACCGACCAGAAGTAAGTGTGCATCTGAGAATTGATGTCATGTGGGTAAAGGTTGACTGATTTAAACATCTACCAAGTTGGTGAACTGAAACCACGTGGATAAACTACTGTACATTAACGACAAAAGAAAATGTGTACAGTAATGTTTGAGGAAATTTGTTATAGCCATCTTGTCTGTACTTATTTCAGGAACTGTCTGAGAATATCAAAAGGATCCAGTAAAAACGAAGAAGACGTAAGTTTTCGTTGTTTTTTGTATCCTAAGGTATGCTAAGTGACAAATTTATAAACCGAAGTTTTTTGAACATCGCCTGAGTTGAGAAATAACAGAAGAATGTAATATGCAGATCTCTTGCATGAAGTTTCCTCCGTTTCAAGCTATTCCATCTTAATAAAAATAGCAGTGACACGATAAATGACTTTACTGAAACGGACATTCATTGAGATTGTATACAATCCTACCTTTTCTGCTGCGCCTGCCTTAAGAACCGCCAGAGAGACCGCCAAAATTGCGTTTGCACCTAAATGTGCTGTGTAACAGAAGAAAATTGAATGAAAAAGTATTGTATTACTAATGAATTAACTGAAGGAGCTTGATTAAGCCATATATAGCAATGAAACGGGCTAAAGCCACAGCTGATTGATCTGTATGGAACAAATGAAAGGAGCCTTTACGGTTTGAAAAAAAAAACAGCTATTAGAAAACATTATCATCAATTATTTCTCACTTCAGATATAGATGTCAAGTTGTTTATTTTAGGCTTTATCGACGATATTCCACAAAAGCAGCGATATTGTGTTCTAGTTATGAACTTTAAAGATTTTAGGTATCTTCAAATATGAAGGCATCTTAATAGTGTTCCTACTGTGGGATAATTCGGTAGTGCCTGATATGAGGTTACTGGTGCAGTGGTTAGCATGGTTGTATCACATCTTCCCGGAAGCAAGCTTATGCACTAATGATGAACTCTAATAAGAACAAACTTCAGATATAGTGTTTCTCTTCAAAAATAGACCGACCGGAAAGTCTATGAGAATGAAAATTAGTTGTGACTGGTGTTGAGGTTACAAACAGAAGTTCCTTCGAGCATCAAAGGGATTCACGATACCAATGTCATTCACTACGAGACTTAATTATAGCACATGTACTACCGAACGAAAATTACTCGTTCACAAGATTGTGGGTGACATTCAGTTGACAACAATGAAAATCCCTCAATACTTATAAGGTAAATTTCCATTTATTCGGTAATTGTTTCGTTTTACTCTGATCAACTATAGTTAATTACGTCACAATTTATATTACTGGTGGCCCTGATACTGACTACTCGGTTGAATGTCGAGGGCCGAATACAAACATATGCATACGGTAAGCCCATAAGATTAAAAATGTTCTGACAGATCTTCTGATAAACTAAATCATTCGCGATTTCTCCCCCAAAAGTAAACCGGATAACGACCCTTGTGAATTCTAGACTACCAATGCACTTATGTATATATACTATGACAAAGTAACTGAGTGAAACGTCGTAGACTTTACAAGATTTATAGTGATACACAAAACCTACGGTGAAAAACCGGGGGTATCTGAATATATTCTGTTGATAACTTTTAAGTTTCAACTCCCTATAATTAACATTCACTCAACCGTTTTAATATCCGCGGCAATACAGTCAATCTAGAATTGTAGTATATACATCAGCATAACTACAAATGACAGACCAGAGGCTCACAGCGATGATTAACTGGCACACAACCAGAAAATGGAAGTCAACTCCAGTAAGGAAAATATAGGACGGAAAAGGGTGGAACCACGTCACCAAAAACACATGTGTAAACTTAAGCATTCAAAACCCGAAGATCTACACTTTGCAAATCACCGAGTTGTATCTGAAAGTAAGATGATGTCAACAGAACTTCTCCGCGGCTTTTACCCTCACGCAAGAAAAGTAACATGATTAAATTCAATTGTTTGTCTGAGCACTTAATGCACACAGCTACCGATTGTATGAGCTTTGAATACCTCTGCCAGGAAGAGGAATAAGTTCTACAATGTTTAACACATTACTGATTGACCTCATTTCTCTAAGTTAACTCATCATATTCCCACCTCTCATCTTATAACGGTATCTTCCGGAGTACTGAGTTGAAATCAATCGAACAAATCTTGTTGGTAAAGAGTAGGCACAATTTTGCTTAAATGTAATTTGAAGAAACGGAATTATACGCCAAATGAAAGGAAGGATCATAGCCATACCATTTGCCCATCCCAGTTTGTTACGGTATCTTCGAGTTGAAATGTTCATATAACGTCGGTCGATCATGCGCACAATAAATGTTTTGAGAACCAGAAATGTATCACCACCCAAATAACAAGGAAGTTATCAGGACAGTTTACCTTTGACGATGACTAAGTGCACAGGAATGATACTACATTTTATACTTGGTCTATGTGTATCATAACTCGAGAATGTAAAGTGTATGAATCGGAAAAGAAGAAGGTTTTAACAGAAGATTAGGGTGAACCTACTACAAATTGTAAAAATTCACTACAAATCTATGGTTGCTATCGTATGCAAGTTGAGAAAACTGAAAGACAGTATGTGAGCATTACTAAACAGACGGAGAGTAGTTTCATCAAGGCGAGATAAACAACAAATATTACCACTAACATTCAATTTCACACGCGATGCTCCGAGGCCCAACCGTTCACCTACACTCAGTGTCTCCGTAAGGGGTTGATAACAAACATTCTACGAAAATCTGTGACTGAAGTGTGAAAATGCATGAAACCGTTTGACTGAATCAAAAGAAAATGCACCATCGTTTATTTTGTGCTAAAACTCATGGTTTTTGTCCTGATCAGTATTTCTTTCAATAATAAGAAGTACATCACCCTCTGGAGGTCCCCCGCCTGATCTCCGGAGGGAGGAAGTGTGTTCTAGCTGGCACGCTGACGTTAGGTGTTCTGTAGTCACAGAGCGTATGCACAACGTTAATGTAGATGAAGTGATTACATCCGATCAAATGCTGAACTACTTCGTGTTCCCTTTCATTCCTTCAAGTTGTCAATAAACTGTAGATTTCAAACAAGCCGACTACGCAGTTCATGCCTTTTATGCCATGAGGTTGTGTCCGCTTTTTCTACGGACCAAGGTTGCTGACTGACCTGCGTGAAATGCTAATATCAGTTCTGCAGAACGTAGGTGGGGTCTATTTGCTCGCTGTATATGCGAGGACTCCAAATTGTACCACTTCAAGGCCGAGTTACCGCGGCCTCTGAGCGATCATGGATGAGTCACAGTTACAATGTATTAAATTTTCTCGCCTGTAGTATGATGAACTGGTGCATTGAAAAGTGTAACCGAAGTGACTACAGAATTAAAATGCATGAGGTTACATAATAGTACCGCAGATTTTTTCCGTGTTTCTGCTTATAATACATGCGTAATTCTCAACCTACACTCGGACTACTTTTTTCTAACGAGATTTGTTCGTCGGTTGTAAGAAGTAATTGCTGACGACTTGATACTACGTGAGGTATTAGCAAAAAATGGAATGGTCGTTTCACGTAGTGGGGTGTGACAGAAAGTGTGTAAGATTTTAAGTGGTCTGGTAAACCATA
This sequence comes from Paragonimus heterotremus, assembly GCA_013368495.1. Classification (NCBI taxonomy): domain Eukaryota; kingdom Metazoa; phylum Platyhelminthes; class Trematoda; order Plagiorchiida; family Troglotrematidae; genus Paragonimus; species Paragonimus heterotremus. The sequence goes on from LUCH01001074.1 coordinate 86,443, forward strand.
ATACTTGTCAGTAGACCACTGAATATTTTCAGTATGATAAGCTAGTCGAACATTCAACCTGACTAAATATGAGTAATCAATCACAAAGCTGCGTCAACACAAATCAATTAACAAAATAATCTGCAGCACGGTTCATGAAGCAATTGTGAAAATAAACATTCACTCTTGTTAGCTTAAGACAAAATACAGAGGATATGTGGAAATCGTTCTACGATAAACATCATCATCGTTCGGTAGTTTGTTGACGATTATATCTGATAAGTTAACATGTAATGAGCCTCAGTCTTCCATTCAAAATTAGACAAATCTTCTTGTGTACACATGCCGGAAGTGTTTGTATCAAATACTCCTATAGGTTTGTTACATGAATATAGTTGAATTGCACAAAATTTTATTGAGACCTGATCGGAAACGTTCCTAGTCATACCTGTGAAATCTGACTATCGTGTTCAATAAGTTGTACTGTTATTTTTCGTATTTTTTGTTATATTAATAACCTAGTACGACTGAGTATGTATTGTCCTCATTAACACTGTTGGTAACAGTCACCAATGCTTGGTATAGCCAGTGAACTGTCATACAGATAAGAAATCAGTGAAACAGTAGCTCTAGTTAGGAGATAAAGAACAGTATGGAAGTATGATTTTTGTTGCCTATAAAACCTGAAGTCTAAACACAAACAATCATCACCAAAGTTTTCATTGGTTTACATATATAACCGAGTTGTACGTACTGATCAAGTTACTTGTAGAATGTTGCTTCCGTGCGAATTCCAAGTCCTCGTTTCACTTACTATTCTCACTACATAAACAAATTAATCAAACAACAACAACAACAACAACAACAACAACAACAGTCACATCAGAAAAGCTCGTTTGTGTCAGCAAACTGCGCGTCTCCAACTAACTGCTCTACTACAAAAAGAACCATAGCCTGTGCTTACTAGTCTATTGGTAACTGGATTCATTCCTCCACTTTGCAATCTGTTCATCTTTTGCAGAATATACCAATTGGGAGTTTCATTTGTAAAGGGTTCTGACCTTATCAGCTGGCTAGCTGGCGTTTTTAGGGTATGCTTCAACCGTTTAAGTCTACGCAATCTTAAAGACTACCGGGACAAATTTGATAGATCTCCTCTGCTAACTACCTTATTTCTAGCCTCATCTTTGCTTATCAATTGTTGTCACATTAAATTTAGGCCGTCTATGGACACTCAACCAGTTCAGCTTCAGCGTAATCAATAAGCTTCCAACAAAAGACATCTGCAATGTATGTTACAAATGGAGGTGACCGCATTGCGTTCTGTAGATAATGTTAGCTTAGAATCGTGTTCTTCCACAACAGGGCTGGAAACTAATTCTCAGCCTTGTGGAATATCATCTTGTCTCAGATTTTAACAGCTCAGTCTATAAAACACTTATTTTTTGTCACATGCTTACAATCTGAACCTCGATTACCGGAAATAAAAATCACTTTATGAGAACATGCATAATAGTTTTGCTTCACATTTAACAGCTTGCAATCTGGAAAACATGGTAGTTCTTATTTCTGATTTATGACAGTAGATGCAACTACCCTCTGCTGACCCATAATTAGACCACCGACGACACAGCCTGTCAGTCACACCACTACCTCAGAATTGAGCATTCATCAACAGCGTTGCCTGAATCGGCGACTTAGAAAACCACCGTTCCGTCCGTACAATATTTAAGGCACATCGATGAACATTTGCACATTGGTAGCTATCAGGTTATCTACTCATCTTCGTTAGTGTGTGTGTATGCTAGCATGCTTTGTGAGTCCACTTGTGATGAACAAGATGAATGATACACATGCTGATGATGCACATCCAGACCCGATGTATATTTGACAGATAAATCTATCGTGATCTCTCATACGTAAATTGCTGGCCAATCATCTTGAGATTAACAGTGTGAATCAAAACTGTCAGAAGCATTCACACAAGGCCCAGTTTTTACAATCACATAAAGTGATAAACTTTTTGACCTTCAAAAACTTACTCTTATTGGTTGTTCCATCCAACTCGCGCACCATAAATTCATCTATCGCGTGTTGTTCGGTCACACACAAATTTTTACGAATCAAGGCCGGGGCAATAATTTTGTTAATGTTATTCACTGCCTTCATTACCCCTTTTCCCTGGTATTCCTTTCCGTTATCGCGCATTTCATTAGCCTCGTAAATGCCGGTCGATGCTCCACTGGGAACTGCAGCTCGGAAGAGACCTAAGACAGGGCCAAAATGAAGTGGCAAAGTTTTTAATTTTTGATAGGCGACAAAGTCGGCAAAGTGTATACGACACAAGTGTTTGCATTTCCAGGGCAATCAAACTGAACGTGGAATTAACGATGTTGTATCTAGACCACCTAAGATATCTCAGTTTTCATAAGTGATTTATGCATTGGGATATGAACTATCCACAAGACCCAACATCTTGTGAACGTACTAGTTCACGGGGAAAAACTACCTGCATTTGTGAGATCACAGGACATCATTCAACTTGATATATTATTTATTCTGAAAATCTATATGAATTTCGTTCGGTGGATACATTTGTTTGAAACCTAGATGATAAACTGTTTCGAATGTGATCAGAGTAAAAAGGGGACTACAGAAGAAAAAGTTACTAATCTGAAGAAATCTCTTTTTAGATAGATAGGCTGGTTATTCGATTAGAGAATATGCGAACAGAGCTGAGATTATCCGACACTATATTAGACTGCGGTTCTTCGGAAAATGTCATATAATGTGGTGCATAGGGAGTTGATTAGGTCGTTCCAAAGATCAACGCAGCTAGTTCTACTAGATTAGTTTAAAATGCTGTATAATAATGAAATATCACAGTACGCGGGATCTTCTCTGCACCACAACTAACTTCAATGATGGCAGAATATTTTAATGAATAATGCCCCCAGTCATAGAATTTGAATCTCTTTCGTCGACATTGTCACATCTGATAATGAAAAACAAAAAATGGTTCACGAGTTGAAGATGTGATTTGATTCGCGATATCTCCATCTGGCACTCATGGGTTAACATCAGAGTGCGCGTACAGTGAAAATAAATCAGCAACTTGTTATTCGGAAGGAGAATAATTCGCGGGACAAGTTCCATTGACTAAAACTTCTTTGTCCCATAAATTGGTGGGACACATTGGGAGATTTAGCAGAGAGCAAATTAATGTCTCATGTGGTACGTGTTGCTTGAAGCTTGTCAAATAAAACAGCTCCCTGTTGTCAGCCTATTCCAGATCATTCAGTCTTCCGTCAAGTGAGAGGTGCACACCAGAATTTTGTCAGTTGTCCCGACAGGCCCTAAACATTTCTTCTATGATGAGTTTAAACAAATATGGAAGTGGGCTGTCTTAAGTTACATCGTCCTTCGCGTAGAAAAAAAGTCAAATAATTTATCGCAGACTGAAACCAGATCATGGGAATAAAATACCGACATTCTGTTAGTATATTTGATGAGCACAACTTCGCGGTTACTTGTTTTCAGAAGTGCGGATTGATTCACCAAGTGAAACACACTTATACAATGGGAAAAATTTGCCACCGTTGGTCGATGGTACTTATGAATTTGGTCGGGAGCGAGTTTTGGTCAATTTATTCTTCTCCTGAAAGAACATTGGAACCGCGATGGAAAACAACACTAAAAAAGAACACGACAAAGTTCCTATTGTGCACACAAAAACAAATCGTGCATATAGTAGATAGTTTAATAAACCAAATATTTAACGGCGGGCTTATCTCAACAAGCCTAATTCAGAACATGTTATTGAAATTAAACAAGAACTTTTGCCAAATGGTCATTTGAAAGTCAAGTATTTTCAGAGACTTTCGGATGTGAGAAGGAGGGTGAACATGAGATTTAGCGTACTGCCCAAAAAGAAGGACGCCTTTGCAAAATAAACTGGACGGAATACCGAGATTGTTCACAGATGTTTAGTGACAACCACCGAGACAAAACTAACGGGATTTATTTCATAGTGTTTTCATTGTGTACCGGTTAATTTAATAAAAAACAAGATACTTTACTTCATGTTACGCATCCTAGAATTAATTAACGTAAACAGTGTATCACTTCGATTTGGGTAGACTTACTGTTGCCTTCGTCTCAGGTTCGAGTACAGCATAGTTTTGACAATTGCTCCATCACTGTATTACCATAAGTCTCTGACAACATTTGTAAGCATAATCGTGTTTGGGTCAATAGACCATCCTGAATTAAGATGTCGGATTTGTAGTTAACCGACCGCGTACCAAGGATTGCCACATCGGGTCACGTTATCACTTTGGACTTTACATTACACATGTCTGATCTGTTTACCTATATACATTCTCGTTTTTTTCCGTTCTCGGGCGTTTCCTCTGAATGACTAATTATCTTCGTTTCAAGTCGTAGTCGCGTCAAGAGATAACTGCTCGGAAAGTAGCACTATATGCGTGTATACTAATGCAGTGAGGAGGAGCGTCTGTACTATACTACTCATGCCACCACTAATCAGTAATGTAGCGTGATATTGATGCAACCGCAGGAAAAATACAAGGAGCCTCTGAGTGCAGCATCACATGAGACGGTTCTTGGTATATAAGTGAACGTAGAGGAACTGAGTATTGGCGTCTGTGGCAAACGTGATAGTCTGGACTCAGTATGGTACGCAGATGAGTGTTTTTATTTGTTGTCATCTTGAAACGCATAACCCTTATGTGGCTTTCCTGAATAAATAACCCTTTTGGCCCGCAACACTAAGCTGATTCAGTCAGGTCAATTTTTTTCACTCTATTTACTATTTCGCAACGTTTATAGATCGGAAGTGAACACAACGGATTCGAATACAGTGTAA